>JAZAYU010000939.1:0-119067 GCA_038501625.1 Corbicula japonica | reverse complement strand
ATTGATAGTTTCAAATTATTTTCATTCTTTTCATTAATAATATTTTCTAAGTGTGTGTTCAGGGAAATTGTATTAAGAAGCTAATCAATTTGAATAATATTCAATGCTTTACAGGATGTGATATTAAAACCAACAAACTAAATCATGTCGAAATAATTTTACTAAAGAGTTTTTAATAGCAAAAATTCTCAACGACTTTTGAAAGAATGTTCCTGATACATGTATGAGTGTTGAGTTTTGTTAATATTTGTTCTCATATTCTCGCTTTTCAGGAGAATGTACGCTTCCGACCCATAGCCCGAAAGTAACGTGCCAAAAACTAAACTAAAAATACACAAAGTTCGAATTGATCATCAAGTGAACATGTTTATCAACTGATGCAGGCTGGTTTCGTTAAAATGAATCTTATGAAATGCAACTCCTTTTACAATTAATAGAACAATTAACTCGTAAAAGAAATCACTGCTCGAACTGGGTATCACGTTCCTAGGCAAAATCAATTATAATCATGATAATTGTTTTATAATCCATTTATAATAATTCGAATTAGTCATCCATGCCATTTGTTTCTGATTCATGTGATTTTAATTAATTTCAAGAAAACAAAAAAAAAAACACACAAAAATATTACCTTTCAGAAAACCATAGACTCAACAATTAAAAACCACATTAATACATAAAAATGTATGTCTGATATCCATTATTTCCCACAGGAAACAAAATACGCAAAAACACCAATTAATAAACAACAAAAACATTTCTTTTCAGAAAACCATAGGACAATTAAAAAAACAACACATTAATACATGTACAATATGAGCCGTGTCGTGAGATTTTCGACCTTCTGGTCAAAATGACGTCATGTAGAAAAACGACGTCAAAGTATCGACAATGTTTGACGTCATCCAATTAGTACAATAATTAGCTTAGCTTTATGTTTTTGACGCTCACATTGCTATAAATTGCGAAGTATCAATCTTGCCTGTGCGTAGAAACTGACACGATAAACTAAACATGCGGTTGCTAAAAGCAGCAAACGTACAAATAGTCACTAAAAATGTTTTAAGTGTGACAATGTACAAGAGAGTTTAACTTCTAAATCATGCTGAGTATTTAAAGTGTTTCAACATTTAACGCATTTCTCCTTAAATAGCAAGAAAATAAGCAAGTTGCGTGAATAAACTTAAACAAACCTACGGAAATATAATTTACATACATGACATATTCTTCTATTGTATTTCTTTTCTCACCCCGTAATCAAGAAGCATTTTCCTGATTCACCCCTTTCACATTATTGTCGGTCATCCTGATGACCGACATATTATAATGGACCAAACTTGAACTTTGAAGGGCAACACCGGTTAACAGCGGCACCGGACGTGGTCACTTTAGACAAAGCCGCCCGTCTAGAGCTTGGGAATGCTATTCCGTTCCCCCTATTTGCAAGAAAAGTCTTCTAAATGTTGATGAAACAATATCTGGACGTTGTAGTAACATCAAATCAGAAATTGAGCCGATATATAAAGACATGTTAAATTATATAAACATACGTGTGTTGTATTTTCTACATGGTGTAGAAAAAATGTTATGCGTCTTTTTTTTAGAAAGTCACGTGATGAAAACCTTCATAGCAAAATATTATTTGTGTATAAATTGAACTGTTAAGTTATTTGATTCAAACAACTGTTCAGGATGATCCCATATATGAAATAGATTCAATCCGTTATATTGATTTTGTTGGTCAAAAGCAAGACATCGTTTATGTTTTTCTTAGAGACTAATGAATAGCCGGGCGTGCTCGATTGGGCTGTCGGAACTGTGCCAGAATCAAATTCCGACTCTTCCACAGAATCTGCTTGACTGTTTCACTGCGCATGTCTGTACTTTCAGCGTTTATTTTCTGATAACGACGGAGAATGAGTCTAAGAATCTGCCAAACGAGTGAGATTGGATGTCGGGACAGAATCATGATAGGTTTTTATAAAAAAGTGTTACATAATTGCATGTTTATTATATCTTTTGAAGTCTAAAGAACTCCTAATGGTCTTAATAAGCCATACTTAATAGTTCAACTAAGTTTTCCTAGTTTTTAGATCAGTCAACAAAAAGCAATATTTATAATTTACTGAAAAATAACACTATTTCTGGTATTTATGTTGGTGAAATTCTTGGCATAGTACTGAAATGTAACCATTATCTTATTTTATGGCCAAAAAAACCAGTATCTAAAAATGTTTCAGTTTGGTGCAGTATAAAACACTGACCGATTCACACCACCTATTTCGATGGAATGAGTAGAACGCTGCCAGAACACAGTTCCGACGCACTCGATTGGAGTTCTCCCTGTTCTAAATGTCGGAATTTCCAATCGAGCACGCTCCGACTTTTGCGGGAAAGGCTGTCTGTAAACAAAATTTTTACAAAAAGCTAGTCGGTCATTAGCATACACTTTCAACCAAAAATGTATTCCAAAATCTAGAGTTCAACGACAAAATTTCGTCACTGTCCTAGGGTGGGGGGATGAGCAGCCTGACTGAGACTCAAATTTTTAAATTTACTTTTCTGATCTTCAACAATTTCGTTAGAATGCTGAACTTAAACATGTAATATTGGTGGTTCTCGCACATTTTCCTGTTTTTGTTTGTTAGTTTTAATGATGTCAATTTCAGTGTATGCCATGTTAGATGACATTATGCGGGTTTCAAAAAAACTCATGTCCATGCATTGACTTTGAAAATTGATGAACACTTCTACCCATGTGTTATTTTTAAAAATTTCTTTCTTGTGGTATAAATCACCAAACATACGGTCGTGAAACAGTAGAGGCTTATAGTAAACGAGGAGATGTTTTAAACAAGCATTTAGGAGGAAACGAATGCTCAGAACTTGCTTAATTGTCAAAATATTGTCTTATAAAGAGAGATTTTGCTTTTTGCGCTTTCCAGTGCAAATGTTGCGAATGTTCTCAGAAGTTAACGGAAGTTTAGCGAAGTGAGGTGATCATTGTTTAAAGTAAAAAAGGGGGATCAGCGATTTTGCCATTTGTTTGCGATTTCCAGTGCAAATTTGGTGAATGTTATCAGAAGATACCGGAGGTTTAGCGAATGTGGCATGGCCATTGTTTAAAGTAAACATAGGAGATCAGCATGGGCAATATTTTTATCTAATATCATAAGTGTAGTCAATTGGGCGGCGCTACGCTAAAAGACAGTCATCAATACGACAAATAAGCTGCGGACGAGAGAGATAAACGACTAGGATGGCCACATGAGGTTATGATTACACATTCAGCGTGGAAGCATCAATAATGATTTTGTTTATTGAACTTGTCTGATATCAATTTATAGGATAAATGGCGACACGTTACCTCAGTTACAAGTACTTAGTTAGTCAAGTTTGTTGAAATATAATTTCAATCCATAATTACACACTTTTGCATTTCACGAGCGCACTATTGAAATAACCTGAGATGCGAGAGTTTAAACCTAGTTGGTTTGGTGACTACCCAAGTCTTCATTAGTTATGAACATTACATTTTATCTTTTATTCTCAATTACTCATTTAGAGGGACATTCATATACATGTATTATGCTCTTTCTCAAATATTTGCATAAAAGTGCCTCGTTTTGAGCTTGTTGCACAAAAACTCCCATGTTTTTTTTAGATCTATCTATTTCCCTGTCCTTTTGATATCCAAGTTGGAGCTCTAATTACGATGCGTTATTTTATGTTTTTGATATGCTTTAAAGTCTTTAACAGGCTCAATGAAACCGAGCCTGTAATATTTTCACATTTTTCGTCTTCGGTGGTTTTCAAAGTGACCTTTTAATCTATTTTAAGAAAACAAAACGTAAACTATTGTTTTGAAATAGAAACTTGGTAACCATTCTATACGTGCTTCTGTATTTTTATCATTTAAACTTTAACTATTTATTTTATGTTACAAAACTTTCGCCGCCATAAAGTTCAAAACTTGCCCTTGAATATATGCATTATTAACGAAATACGAATTGATTTTTTTTATTCCAATATTCCCTCTCAAAACCGCATATATCTATGCGTTCTCTTTTTGGGGTCTATAGTGAACGGTTGGACTCGTCGCAGTTGCAATCCAAATTGAGTTTTACTTGTAAAATATTTCCGGGGATGCCCGTGACCCCAATGACTGCTTCCCCATACACATGCAATATATGCGGATCTGATTTCGGTCTTGGGATACTAAACGATAACATTATTTTGACAAGTACAGTAAGGTAGACAACACAAGCACTATCATTTCTATGTAAGGGCGATCTATTAGAATATACTGCAAGGAATGCAAAACCAGCCTTTAAAGTAAAGAAAAAGTTGTTTTCAGAACAGTGGCATAACGACAATTTTTATGATGATAGATTAATTTAAATACAAATAGTACTTCTTGAGTTCCTTTAATAGTTTTACAGAAAATAGTTCAAACAAAAACAAAAGGTAATAGCAGCATAAAGCTTAAGTGAAAGTAATAAATGCATCAGCATCCTAATTTATTGTTTACTGTCTTTTAACGCTCGTCAACTTCAAGTTTGACGAGATCTGCTGAACCAACTTAAACTACATTTTATGAATGTTGGTAATGAATACTGAATATTATAAGCGTGGCTTTTCTCTCAGTGTACAAATAAGTATCAACTGTGGAAAGTTCTATGGTACCTCTTTGAGCATTCGCGTTAATGTAACATATTCATCAGATTCGCTGGTGCTTAAACAACGTAATTATTTCTACACGTCCTGAAAAAAAAATTACGTCTACCAGAGACATGATTATTTATATTGATGCCTTTAGCCCGTACACGTATTCTTCATGTTGCAATAAATCAAACATCAACTTTGTTTGCATGCTTTAAAGTAACAGAATTGTACAATGTTTATATGTTCTCTTGTTTATGTTTGTACATACAGAGAAATGTAAATGGAAATAAACTTGAAACTTAAAACATCAACTAAATTCACAAATAGTTTGTCAGATACAGTCTGTGTGACTTTGATCGACAGAAAACTGGCCATATCATTGACTTACATTGGTCCAAAAGTAAATACATGAACGAATACATACCTACTTGTTCTTTTAATTTATTTGCTAATGACCGACTAGCTTTTTGGAAAGCTAAAACTTGTTAAATTTACGATCGAGCATCTGCAACTGTTACGTCATTATTTCAAGGGAGAAAAGCGAGTTACTCGTACTCTTGGTGCTCACTGTAGTGAACGCCTGTATGCGTTATTCCGTTTGATTCATGTTAAAAATCCCATTGTTGCATTTACCTTTAAGTTTATTTTAAGAGCAAATCAGAAACTATATATCCGTGTTAATTTTAGGAAGTGACAAATGAAAAATATTGTGCTTACTACACATTTTGGAAATAACGAGGAATCTTGACAATGGAGGTAACATACTAGTAATGTCAGATGAGGTTGAAAATTAGTTGTTGCATGTATAGGACAAATGATAATATTATAATCGTATTATGATGCAGCTTCGAGAGAGTTTACTGACACAACACAAACAGAGTCGAGACCGATGTTAATTTTTCATGGTTTATCCGGCGGCATAGAAATCTTGTTGTCTGATAAAATGTTCGTCAAAATATCAAACTTTAAGGAGCTATATTAATCGCCATAAATTTAATTAATAAATTGAAAAGGCCGATAAACATGATAAGAGTTCATTGTTGTCAGTAATTTTTTCATGCCCCTATTATATGTCATATACCCATTGTTTACCACAGGAAACAATATACGCAAAAACACCAATAAATAAATTATGTTTTACTAACTATGTTCACAGTTGTTTCCATATGCGCGTGGTGGACAATTTCCACATTTCCCAGGGGCAATACAGGTACCACCATTCTTCGTACACTCTGCATCACACAGCACTGGAGAAAATCAAATATTGTTCTTCGGATTCTCATTTTTGTTAATTGTTTGTGGCGTCTTTTTTTTAACTGATCATTTTATTAACCATGCTCTATCCCTCTCTCTCTTCTTCTTGATTGTGTTCGGAGGCTGCTTTGTTCTGATTGTGGTATATTTCACCCTTTTAATAACATGTTTTCATACATTTTGGCTACTATAAGGTGGTAAATTGAGAAATTTAATCGATGATTCATTGTATTTATTTGTATATGAAAGACATTGTCTTTAACGGTTGTGAATTTTTTTAAAGGTTTCACGCTTATTTACAACTACCCAATATTTTGCTTTTACATTAATATCTGTCCACCAAACCTAATTATAAAT
The DNA here is from genome assembly GCA_038501625.1 of Corbicula japonica. Lineage (NCBI taxonomy): Eukaryota > Metazoa > Mollusca > Bivalvia > Venerida > Cyrenidae > Corbicula > Corbicula japonica. The sequence continues at coordinate 112,791 of JAZAYU010000939.1, read as the reverse complement.
CGTTGGCTATCTTAGTTTAATAATACAGTTGAAAAAACCTTTAACCGGGTGGCCTTCGGGATTGGGGGAGAAGTACAGTTTAGAGAGGATTCCGGTTAATAGAGGATTTTACCTTTATCACCATAATTGACCATCGTCGGATACCCACGCTCGACTATCTTCCGTTTTACTAGATCCGTCGACCGTGGGTTAATAGGTAAATTTTCTGCCGTTTTATTTAATTGAATAGAACAAGTATTGGCCAATCATAATGCTGCATACAATTCGATACTCGAAACGATTTTAGAACGAGCATTATGATTGGACTAAAATCTTCATCGGATCATGAAGCGACCAATGAAATAGCATTGCCTAAAACGGCGAAAAGTGAACTAAATATCCCGCTGGCGATGAATGGAGAGTAACGGAATTGATCGGTCGTTGGTGTCCGACGATGCATAATTGACAAGCATTGTTCTAATCAGTGTATGTTATACCGCCTTCTCTTAGTCACGCGAATGTTTGCTGCTTTTCAAAATTTGACATATTTTAAGAAATAAACCACAGAAATATCATCGTATCAAAAACCAAAATATTTTACTATAATAAGTGCAATCACAGGAGACTCGGTGTTATTTTGAAACATTAATATTGTACATTTAACCAATATACAAACAGCGGAAAAAGTATCTTTTCAGCTTAGATTTGGAATTTAGTATCAAATTTTAAGCATAATAAGATACATGTTAACCATTTTGTATTCTTTTTATGAAATAACCATTAACATTCTAGGCAGTACATGCTTCTGCAAACTACTGACACAGAATCAAGGATGGAGTGAAAACAAAAAACGTCATTTGCGGGTATACATGTAGTTTCAAGTGACGAGGATTCATGTCTGCTTAATTTAATACAATGGATCCTATGTAGTGTCGATCAATGAAATTCTGCAATAATACTATTGCTTAGCTGTCAGACATAAGATGTTTTAGCATATCTAGCCGGCGTATCCTCTACAAAAGGTAAGGTCGATTTGATGACTTTTGGTTTTACCCCATCCCGATTAAATATCTTTGGTTTATGAACTCATGACGTATTTTAATGAGGATTTGTTTTTCACATTATATATGTAATCATGTTTCAAGTTTGAATAGAACAGAATAATCCGTGCGGAGAAATTAAATTTTGATCGGTAGTTTTAGACCACTTGTAACATGCAAGTATTATTACCAATCTCGCAACTTGCACCGCTTCTTAAATGTGGACACTGACATCTATCGTCTCTAATACATTTGCCTCCGTTTATGCACATAGGTACACAAGAAGCTAAAATGTAATATTGATCATTTAGATATTTTAAAAGATGAATACATTTAACAATAAATTTTATTCATCTCTAAATTATCATAGGGATATTAAATATTTGACTCAATTACACTCATTTTAACTCTTATATTTAACATTTCGGCCAAATGGCCACAAAAAACACACACTTCTACAAAAATTGTGTACGTGTTTCATTAAACTTTTATTTTGTTGAAAGATTAGGAGTGCTTTTTAGACAATGTAGACAATGCTTGCTTTGCATTGATTTCAATCCAATTTTATTTTGCTATTAGTGACAGTGATTGAAATCAGTGGCATTTAGTTCGAAGTTCGAAACCAACGAAGGCATTCCCAATATGAAAACTACAGTTAATAATGAGGACAATGATAAAACAGATATATATATAATTGTTTTTGTTAAATTAATGTATGACATGAATTTTGTTCAGTAAACTGATTTTCTTTATACATGTAATTGTCAGTACCTTAGGTTAAAAAACTGCAATATAATGTTTATTAAATTAATTTAAAACTGATTTTCTTTGTTATTGTCAGTACCTGAGGTTTAAAAAATACAATTACAAAATGTATAATGAAGAAAGTTGCTGGAGCTTTTGTTTCTGAATAGAAATTGTTAACTGTTCTCCCGGTCACATATTTGTGAAGTGTTTCTTAATGGAAAATTGCAAAAGCTGTACAGCTATAAACTGTAAAATCTCATATCTTGGCGAGTTACAATTTTGCGTGTTTTTATTTTACAGTGGTTTGCAAAGCAAAATTCGAAATTTCAGACAATAACTTATTTTGCTTTCTTCAAAGCGAGACGATAATACCGTTTTTTTCACGAGGTTCAATTTTATGATTTCATAAAACACGAATTTTAGCAAAACTTAAACCTTTGCGAAAACTATAATGATTCTTCACTAAAAAATGTTTTAACAATCCTAGTTTTATTCAAGATTCCAATTTTACTTACTGTTTCTACATAACGGAAACTCCCCGTCATATCCAAGTTTCCAGTCCTTATCTTTTTCATCCTCAAGCCATTTTCCATTTTTACATTTAAATCTTCTGTTGTTAGGCTCGTAGTTGTCAAACTCAGTGTTTGCACAATTAAAGAACAGCGTATCTCCGACATTCACCGTAACGCCACCGAAGAGACTAACAACATTACCACCCCGTCGTATGAATATGCTCAGGCGGTTGTCATACGAATAAGGTATTGTACACGGCTCTGAAATGAATAGTACGAACAGTCATTCACTTCTTGTACATGTTTAAGGAAATAGAAGCTAGAATTGCTTTTTATCCCTGTCATCATGTTCTTGTTGATTTGGTCGCGATAGGATCATTGAATACCCACCCTTTTGCTTTACATGTTGTGAGATTCTTAAGACTACTTGTTGTTATTGTTTGTTCATATGAGAATCTGTTGAGGCAATTGTAAGGTTGGTGCACCATGGAACCTGGTTAACCCCCTCCCCCAGTGACAACTTGTTTTGCCACTGACCGTTCCAACGTGGTAACCTCGTTAATTGTTTGTAATGTTTTTGTTTGATAATCTTATAAACACGCGTTTTTCCTCTCTTCATTTTAGCTGCGTAGAGAGGCTGTGTTTTCAGAGTGTGGCGATTCCGGATATGCATATTTCACCTTTTTTTCAATCTGAAGACAGAAATGTTTTAGTCAAAAATTTGTTTTCTTACTCTGTTTGGTTCGCTGTTTTCGCTTTTGCTCTAATAGTAGATACTTCGATACTTTAAATGGTTGTTCATGGTGACAGACTTTGCCAACGAGGGTGGCAATTCTGCTTAATATCAAGTTTTAAAATTGTTTTGCAAATAACCTTCCCAAGGTGGAAGCCCATTAGGGTCTCGTTTTTGAAAATTAATTGAGGTGTCTTATTTAATACTGATTATTTTATAAACGCATGCTCTTAATTTGTCTATGCTGGGACGCTGTGATATATGAGTGTGGATACTCCTTTAATGCATGTTTCACCTTATGCTTTGGCTTGAAACGTGGCCGCCAAACTGGATATGTCGACGGTTTTAGGTAAAATAAACATTTTTCCAAAGAGTACATAGCGTAAAAAATATTAGTTGCATCGAGTTTAAACAGACTCTCAGGTAAGGTAAGAGATCTGTTCCTAAACGATCGTCTCGACATTCACAATACAGTATGTCTGGTCTCCTCAAGTTCAGAGCGTAACCTTCATTACATGACACTTCGTACTCGTTCAAAAATCTCCTTTTCACAGAGCCGTTGGGTAATGTCGTACATGTTTCTGGATCTCCTTTTGGAAGCCGGACAATGATTTAAAATATAATCATTATTAGGACTAAACTTCAGGAAGAGTATACTGACCCCCTTATATCTTTTGTATTGATATGAGACAATTATGGAGTTATATACTACAAAAATGATTAAAATCAACGTATCTGTGATTTTATTACACTTTAAAATATTTAGAAAAATGATAATTTTTTTTGTCAAGAAATTTTTTTTTATTAAATAACTGACAAAATCAACAAAATTATTCTAATTTACAGCATATCAAAATTGTTTAACATATATATTATACTATATAAGTGTATGCTATCATCTGCCATAAAAAGTAAGGGTGTCCCGTTGGGAAAATAATTGTTTCGCCATGTCGACCTCTTGGACGGGACCATAAAAACGCGACAACAAGATTCGAGAACGCGAAACTACGATGCGAGATCGCAAAAAAAAAACACGATAAGAGATTACGAAAGAACGATGCTGGTAGGTAGTCGCATGCTAGTTTCGCGACCTTGCATAGTTGTTTTTTGTGTTCTCGCAATCGTGTTTTCTGAGGACAGCGAAGCCATGAGAAAGTGAAAGTACGACGAGAGATTGCCTAAATAAGACACGGGGGCGAGATATCAAATCGCGCCCTTGCATCGTTCTTTCGCGATATCGCTCCGTTGTTTCGCGATCTTGCATCATAATTTCATGGTCTCGCTCTCCTGAAGGTCGGCGAACCGAAAACTTATTGCTCTCCCATGTTTTATCTATAGTAACTCTTGGGATTCTCTTTGATTTATTAAGCTTAAGGCGCTATAAGGCTTGGTCTTCTGTTTAAATTGGGTTCATAAAGACACACAGGCCATGCCAACATGACAGTTTGCTTCTGCCTTAAATTTCGAATTGATGGTTTTTATCCTTGCCTGTTAAATAATTGACTTGTGTCTGACCTGTTAATTTGCATTCTTTCAAAAGAACAATGTATTTTTCTTATATTTGATGGTTTGGATAATGATGATACAGACATTTTCAATATGTTTGGTGATAATATTTTTTTACATTTATTAGCTATTTTGAACACACAGCTTTTGTTTATATCTAGTGTAGATCCCTAACTTTATTCTATTTGTCATGTTTGTGTTAGCTGATTAGAAAGTCGAGATCACAAAACCGCGAAAACACGATGAGAGATAACAAACAACGATACGAGATTGCGAATGCAATATGCGAGGTCGCGAAATAACATAACACCTTGTATTGTACTATCGTGTTTTCGCGTTTACGTGGTCTCGCTATCCCGAGGCTGAGTACGGAAGGGCCTCGAGATGTGAGTAATTCTTACTAGATTTTATACTTATTTTTGTCAATTTGTTGAATAACTGTTAGAATTTCTACTTGTTTTTCCCAATTCATTTAAAAACATTTGTAACCTTTCCCACTTAATGATTCTTCAATTGAAACAAATTTATATACAAATTAAAATAATAATATTCGAAAATCGAGATAATTTCTGTCTTCTCGAAAAGTTTTTGTCGAGTAAACTTCTCGAAAAATAAAATTTACATAAAAGTTTAAAGCGAGATATATACGAAATGTTTACTTTGATATCGGTGATATAGACAAAAGGGGTATAACATTAATTGACAAAAATAAGTATAAAATCTAGAAAGAATTACTTCCATCTCGAGGCCCTTTAACGCTTCCGTAGCTGAGACCACGAAAACTCGAAAACAAGATTTGAGAAAGCGAAAAAAACGATGCGAGGTCGTAAAAGTGCGACGCTAAAGCGCGATATTAATTTTTGCTTCCTCGCTTCGTATTTTGCGACTTTGCTTCTTTGTTGGTTTTTTGCTCGATATTTTTGGGCGATTTTTTTGCATTATCGTTCCGCGATCTCGCATCGTTGTTTCGCGATTTCGCATCGTGTTTTCGCGTCTTCGTGGTGTCGCTCAAGAGGTCGAAATGGCGAAACAACGATGGCCCCGTAGGAACACCGTAGTAAATTGATACATGATGAGGAATGTTTAATTTTCTACTTCTCTTAAATTATATATTATATACTCAACAAAAATAAAAAGTATCCACTTTCCTATCTTAAATTTGTAAAATTTGAAAACAAAAACCTTAGAATTCTGTATTTGGACAACTTTGCATTTCTGTTATCATTGCAACGAGAAAAAGTGTTCTTGAAAATCTGCAGCCACAACTTAGTTATCTTTCCCTTTGTTGTAATGAGGGTTCCAGGAAAAAGTCATTGATTCTTTTAAGTGTTCACATTAATTTGAATTAAATCAATCTTTTCACCTCTTGTGATCAATAAAATCACAAAATATTCATCAATAAAAGAAATCAAGAAAGTCCAACCATTTCCAATTACCTCCCTTTAAATTGAATATGTAGTGTTTTGTAATCCATTATTAATTGTTATTCGACTGGCCGTTGCTTAGGTCTTGGTGTGGAAGATTGTGTTTATGAACAATTGAAATTAAAAATAACTGAGATTAACCAATTAAACACCATTCAAAGCGTACCTGATTAAATAAAAATATGTTAATGAGAATATAAGCATAAAAAGTGGATACTTTTGATTTTTGTTCAGTATATTTATCATATACGTCGTGTTCCAATTTTAGTTATATTATATTTATGATATAGCAAACTGTTTGTTACAGTGACATATATATTTCGCAGAATATCATTTCGATTTTTAAGAAGGAAATTGTATTTCAGATAATTTAAAAATAAACACAGGACTTCTGGTAAGATAACTTTTATTACAGCAATAAAAAACTAGAAGATAAATATAAAATATATGTATAAGTTTGATTAAAATATACGAATATATAGTGATATTATGTATATTCCTTACACTTTTACCCTTATAAAAGATTAAAGGGGGTGGGTTCAGTATACTCTTCCGTACCAAACTATCCATTAATATACATGTAGTAATTACATATCACATAATTATAATGACTTTAATATCCATTATTATAGCAATTACATGTTACACACAATGACTTTAATATCCATCAATATAGCAATTACATGTTACATATATTGACTTAAATATCCATTAATATAGCAATTACATGTTACATTGTATAATGACAAACATATCCATTAATATAGCAATAACATGTTACATATAATGACTTAAATATACTTTAAGGTAATAGCTATAACATGTACTTGCTACATGTTTTCGTCTCAGCATATTTATTTCTGTTCGTGTTTTTTTTCTGTTCAGACAGCTTATATAAGTTTAACTTTTAAGAAATGTTTTACTGCGGGCGATTTATTGCAACATTATAACGAAAATAACATTTATGATAAAGAATTTTAAGGAAACTCAAAAAGCAAACGATTTTAAAATTATCAATAACGTTCAAGACATGCGAAAATGCATTGTAGATTTTTCGCTAAGGTAACTAAGATTAAGTTAAATTTGTAAAATCGCTGGATTGCCCATTGGAAAAGCATACAATTTGAAGACAGTATGTAGTTTTGTTGGCAACAGTTCTATATTATTCACTCTTTTCCTGAATAATTATTAAATGCTTCTTTTAATTTCGCTGTCTAAAATCAGTGCCGATTACAGTACATAGATCTTGTGAATACAATTTGTTTTTTAACTGGTCTTGACTTTAAAATTTGGACTGTTATAAAATTCATGATGTTGTTTCTTGCATACACACATGATGTTGTTGGTTGATTCGTTTCGCCAGATGCAACCCATTGTTGGGGATTGATTTATATTGTACTGCTAAGTAAACTTGCTTTAAATATCGAGTTGCCCACAGGCGGCGTGGGTAGTAAAAAGAGTTCTATTAATGGCTACGAACCGGTTTAGTCAAACAGAGCTTGCAATAATTTTACATCTGTCGTGTTCGGTGGCTTTCAAAGTTTCCCAATTCTATTCTAACTCACAAGACAGATAACCACAGTGAACATAACGAGTACCATTACATTAAACATGTTAAACACTCACCCTCTTTGCATCTGAGGTCTATCTGCCCAAGTTTACCATTAGAACACTCAACTTGCGGAACATAATTGTCCGCTTCATCGTCAAACGTGAAATCACCAAGGTCTACATAGCGGCAGAAAACTTCTAATTGTGTCCCGTGTTTAATCTGCAAGGGGTTCAGCAACGCATACATGTATCTCATGTACAGCAGTAAAAGAGTTGATACAGCAGTACAGAAAACGTCTTCCAGATACGGTTTAATCATCTTTGTAAATGAGACCATTACAGTACTGTAAACGTTTTAGGTTATAAACGAAACGCACGATACGCGATAGACGTACGTTAAACGATAGACGGACGCACCATAGATAGATAGACGCACGATAGACGTTGTACGATATGCGATACACGTTTTTGACATACAAATGGCGGTGCCTCGATCTAAATTTAACGAAAATGATCTTTTCGCATTGCAAATCAAAGTATAATTAGTACCACGAACTTGTGTTTCGCTGATATATTAATCTTCTTTTCAATTAATATCTTTGCTGTCAATTGAAACAACAGTGTTCAATGTTGTTTTTTTTTTATTTAAGTGAAGAGTCAGATTTACACAAGCAAACTGTAACTGGATGCACGGATGATTCATTTTCATGACTGTAATGGATAATTCTCATACTTTTTAAATTGATTATTAAATAAATATATCATGGAATGACTGAGCATGGAAATAGCCATAATTTTGGATGAGCAATCGATTCGGATAAAAAAAAATGACTTTACTACATTCAGTAACATGCCTTTAATGGAGAAGGATCCCTAAGCGCTTTGGGAAACAATGAAAACATTCCATAAAGGGGGTTCACCTTTCAAATTAAGTCTATAGAAATTATTATTAAGTAGTCTCTAACCTGAAAAAAATGGATGTAAACAAAGCTTGATTTTTAACCAGGTGAATACTAGTACTGTTAGTTTATTCTCCATGTTTAATTCCTAACACATGCAAAATAATACAGATTGAACCACAATAAAGAGAAAACGAATTATGTATAAAATATTCATATTCATATGTACCTGGGGGTAATATTGTATTATTTTGAAATGAATATCTGGCCAAACAAAATGATAGTGGTCTACAACACAAATTTGACAGTTTTCCACGTGTTCAATGAATCTGCATGTAAATATATTTCTAACATTATTTGCAAATTTATTGGTATGCAATATGCCCCAAACGTATCTGCCGAAGTCATGATATCTTTTTGTGTGATGAAAAGTTTGTCGCGATAAACACGTTCGGAATGTTTTTTCCCAACAAGTAGCTTTTAATATCTGAAGTTAGCATTGTAGCATTTTGTAGCATTTTGACCCCAGTTAGTGTTTTAAGAATATTCTATTCTTTAAACATGTAGAATTATACAACATGAACCACTTTAAAGTGAAAATGATTGATATATAGAGGATACAACATGAGTGATCATTTTATACTGAAATTATTAAACGAGTCGTCTAAATCGATATAAAACGAGGCTTTTGCCGAGTTTTATATCGATTTAGATGACGAGTTTAATAATTTCAGTATAAAATGATCACGAATGATGTATTCTATTTATCACATACCCTGAAAAAACAAACAAAATCCATGAAATGTCCCTTTCTATCGCCTAGTAGAGCGAACTTAAAACGTGTGTAATTCGATCGCATCGGGTGATACATAAGCTAGTCCCAAAAGAATTTATCCTACCGTTTTTCCCATTTGCCAAACTAAGTTAAAATAAATAAATAATATTAACTGCGCTAGAGTCTAGATAAAACAGTCTTATCATTTATAGGCTTCTGAAGTTGTGTTTAATTAAATCAATCGATCTAGTGTATGATGTCATTTGTGTAAACTTTCATAGCGGCATATAACAACATTGAAATTTGCTGGATATAAACTGGAAATTTGGATTGAAAATGTGTTTCTGGTGTTTTTATTTTGTTTCGGGGATGTTGTAATATCACACCGACGATGTCCTGAAAACGATGTCAGCGTCTGGGTCATTTTGTTTTCGATTTAAACGAAATAAAAATGGCTTTGTTGCTGTTGTTGAATTTCATCACAGACTTTCGGCGTATTGCTATCTTACGGAGTAAACAAGATGTCAGAAAGTTATATTTTCCGCGGATATTATCAATGTAAAGGATCCTTATGGAAATTGATTGCTTGTCTGAGGTGGTCAGATGGCAAAAGTAAGTCATTTTCATTGAATTTGTTTTGATTGCTGATAACGCGGATGAATAGTGATTCGGCTACGATATATAACTAGTTATATATCGAAAATATATAACGGGTGTTATTACACTCCCACACCGGAAGGTATGTGATAATATATATAAAATATCCATACATAATTATGTACTTTGATTACTGCAAATAAATTTTCAAGGGTTAACAAAAAACTGGTCAGGACGATATATTTTTTATAGTTTTCAACGGTTTTTATTAAGGAATTTGCATCTTAGTATGTTTTTCTCATTCTTTGCAAATGAATTGGAATACATTTTGCCTGAAAAATATTTGTCAAAATGATTTTACAGTTGAAACACTTTGTCCAAAGAAGCCGAGAAGTGCAGGTTTTGACCAGGTTACATCATACAAAAATGGCCAGACTTACACCCACAGCACAGGAATAACTTTTATATCTGATTGTCTTCTACTATAAATATCCTTCAAACATATGTATGTTTGAGCAAGATATGACATTAAATAATGATTTTACAGTTAAAACAGTTTGTAGAAGAAGCCGAGAAATTGCAAAGTGCAGATTTTTAGCTACCCCTATCACACAGAAATGGCTAGAATTAAACCCAGAGCCCTGGAATCACTAATTTTGATATCTCTTTGTCTTCCACTATAAATTCCCTTTAAAAAGATACCATTTTGAGCAAGATAGCACAATAAATAATGATTTTATATGTGAAAATGTTAATCGAAACAATCCGATTAAATGAAAAGTGCTGATTTTGACCAGGATACATCATACAGAAATGGCCAGTCTGAAACCCAGAGCCCCGGAATGACTAAGTTTTGTATCTAGTTGTCTTTCACAACAAATATCCTTCAAATATATGTAGGTTCGATCAAGATATGATAACATGATTTCTATCACCTTAAGGGGATATCATTTGTCACAATATTCTGTTAAAGTGGGGGGGAGTGTGGTGACCTATTTTCATAAAATTCATGTTATTTAATAATTATAAATCTTCTTATTACTTCAGATATCAATTATAGGGCATATACATGTTACAGGTCAATCAGGAATTATAAAAAATTAGAAATATGAAACAATTTTTCTCACTGAGTGTAGCCTTATTGCCGGGAGTCCAAACTTCCAAATTATCCACTATAGTATTAAACTACAGTCACAGGAAGGTTGTCTATATCGAGGTTAACAATGTCTTAGAGTTTAGTTCAATAAACTGTACTAGAACAATAGCAAAACATGTTTCTCCCAGTGACTACAAAAGGAAAATTTGACATTCATGTTTCCATTGTTTATAACTATTGTTCTAGTAAAGTTTATTGAACTAAACTCTAAGACATTGTTAACCTCGATATAGACAACCTTCCTGTGACTGTAGTTTAATACTATAGTGGATAATTTGGAAGTTTGGACTCCCGGCAATAAGGCTACACTCAGTGAGAAAAATTGTTTCATATTTCTAATTTTTTTATAATTCCTGATTGACCTGTAACATGTATATGCCCTATAATTGATATCTGAAGTAATAAGAAGATTTATAATTATTAAATAACATGAATTTTATGAAAATAGATCACCACACTCCCCCCCCCCCCCCACTTTAACAGAATATTGTGACAAATGATATCACCTTAATTAAATTTTCTTGACAACCATAATTATATTGCTGTAAAAATCTGCATTTCATCTATTAAAAACACACAGAAGATTGGGGGTTAACTTAGTAGTAAGAAAATTACTGATCTCTAACCGAACAGACCCATTTTAAACGCGGTGTGATCGAAAATACGGTGCCAAAAATATATATCCGCTGAGTCGGAACTAGTACGCCTCTATCAAACGAGATATAGGCATGAATTCGCTTTCCTGACATGTTATTATTGCAAACAAGCCACAAATAGGCCGATTTCTCACGATTATGAGGCTCCCCCATCAGATGAAGAGAAAACCACGGAGGGATCCAGCGTGAATTGGTGTTATTCAAATTATAAGGTTCCATTTTTATTCGCGAGAATCAAATTTCGTCCATAAGGCATATATTTTCGCGCGGACATACATTGTTTCGCGCGGGCATACATCAGCGAACTCGTTCCCGAGCTGGTGAACATGTTTTCTTTTTGTTTCGCTTTCGCAGCGACTGAGTGATCCATTATATACAGCGTACTCTCATGTTAAGTTTCGGATATACAGTGGACGCTAACAGGATATTTGTGAGTACGGACAGCGCATGTCAAATTGCAACAGCACATACTGTGGTTTCGGCTGAACCTAGTAAGTAAATCCAATTCCCATAGACCTTTATGTTAAATTCCCTAATGTTCAATGTACATTTAACACTGATTTCTCAGTGGACATTTAACATGATTTCTATCACCTTAATTAAATTTTCTTGACAACCACAATATTGCTGTAATGATCTGCATTTCATCTATTCAAAATCACACAGAAGATTGGGGGTTAACTTAGTAGTAAGAAAATTACTGATCTCTAACCGAACAGACCCATTTTAAACGCGGTATGATCGAAAATACGGTGCCAAAAATATATATCCGCTGAGTCGGAACTAGTACGCCTCTACCAAACGAGATATAGGCATGAAATCGCTTTCCTGACATGTTACTATTGCAAACAAGCCACAAATAGGCCGATTTCTCACGGATATGCGGCTCCCCCATCAGATGAATAGAAAATCACGGAGGGATCCAGCGTGAATTGGTGTTATTCAAACTATAAGGTTCCATTTTTATTCGCGAGAATCAAATTTCGCCCATAAGGCATACATTTTTGCGCCGGCATACATTGTTTCGCGCGGGCATACATCAGCGAACGGATACTATTTTCATAAGATTAGATGATGGTTTGATTTCGTAAGGTTTTATGTCGCGAAATTTCCTTAGCCTGAAATGAGCGAAAATTAAAATCCCTCATGATATAAGTGACATAATATTAAAATATGGCCAAAACATTTATAGGATAAATCGCCATTTATCTTATTGCGAAATTCCGCCATATAATTTATTGCGATTTTCCGCCATAATTAAGATGGCGATTTTTCCCAATGGCGATATTCCGCCATATTGAACATGGCGACAAAAATAGTCTTTCTCAGAAGTGGACGCACTTCACCGTTTTAAACATATAGGACCCACACATTCTTAAAAAGGTCAAATTATTAATATTTTATTTTTCCGACGAAATCGCCATGGGGAAATAACGCCATTTCAAATTTATTGCGGAAAATCGCCATGGGGATTTCATGGCGACGGAAAATCGCCATGGCGTTTCCGAAATCGCCATGGCGATTTTGGTGTTTGGGAATCGATAGCTCACTCGTTTTTAGAGATATTGGTTCAAAACTTAGTACGTTTTATTATTAGACCCCCCAACTATATATTAAAGAAAAAAACATTTAGTCTAGGACCCTTTAAAAGGGTAGCTGAGTTTGCGAATTCACCGGATTCGCAAACATTCACCGGACTCTGTTTAATACATAATGATTTTACCGTTAAAACAGTTTGTCCAAAGTAGCTGAGAAATCGCCAAGTGCAGGTTTTGACTAGGTTAAATCATACAGAAATGGCCAGACTTACACACAGAGGAAAGGAATCACTAAGTTTGATAGTTGATTGTCTTCTACTGTAAATATCCTTAAAATATATGTATGTTTGAGCAAGATATTACAATAAAAATGGCTTTACAGTTGAAACTGTTTGTAGAAAGAAGCCGATATATCGCCAGGTGCAGGTTTTAACGAGGTTACATCTTACAGAAATGGCCAGAACCTCTACATTATCTATCTAGATGTCTTGCACAATAAGTATCCTTTAATTTTATGTATCATTTAGCATGATATGACCATTTATTATGACTTTATGGGTGGAAATGTTGGTAAAAACAAAACGAAAAATAGACGTTAGTTCATTTTGACCAATTTCTTTTCATCTTTTTTTTAAATTGTCAAGACACATTTTCAACCGGTGTGGTGGGTTATTACGGGGAAAGCAACCGAATACGATTCGGGCTTTTCCCGCCTATAGACAATGCGTACATGTATAAAATTACAAAATTAAACAAAATCAAATATATTTCTGATGACTTACTCTATAGTCCATCAAGATTTGAAAGTTGTAAATTCTAGCGGCAAGGATGCAGCTATTATTTCAGACTGGTTCTCAAAATTGTCTAATTTTTGCCGTCTGTTTTAAAATGAAAAACCAATAACCCGTCTGTCGGCGAACGGTGCGAGGCGTAAAAAAACCTATGCGTGGAGATTGCAATGAAATATTGATTACAGTCTGAAAAGCGGTATCCGCACTATCGCGGTTGTCTGTTAAAAGATGGAACCAGGCACTGCGTTGTCAAAACAAAAATAATTTTTACTTAATTGAGAATTCTCAAAAGCGTTACTCACAGTCATTTTCATGTGTAATTAGAGATTTTTGAATAAAATGAAATAATAATATCCAGTTTTCCTATAAAATATAAATTAAATGGTTACTTATTCACAATTGAATGTTATAAGCCTAAAAATGTAACATGTGGTGTTGTTTTTTGTTTTCAACTTTTAATAGGTAACAAGAAAAAGCATGTTTAAGAAGTATTTATTTTAAGTTTTGTGTAAATCATTTTGAATACTTTTTAGTGTCAAAAGTTATTAAAAGCACTAACGATGCTTTTAACATTTCAAAGTATCATGTGCTTAGCTTAATGAACACAGTGACAGTCTGAACCAAAAACTTCAGTTAGGTTAAATTAAAATAATAAACATTCAAAAACAGAGAAAAATGCAGATATCATTTGTTCATTTGACCACACAACTGACTATTTACATTCAAAGATTGTAAAAAAATCATTGTGCAGAAAGCAGTAAATGTGGAACTGTGTCAACAACAGGTCAACAAAAAAATGTATTACTAATGAAACTCACCATTATTACATAAATGTTATTCCAGTATGTGCGAACCATACACACAACACAAGAAATTATAATGAAAAAATGTGATCAACGGAATTAAATACAAACACTCTGGAATGTAATAATACATTCTAATCTGCAACAAAATAATAATTATACATAAGCAATATACCTAGAGACACACACTCACAAACACAACACAATAATGCATACAAATCTCAAACAAAATAACAGAACAAAACAAGTTGTAGCCAATCAGGTAATGTTTTTTACAAAAATTTACAAATAGTTTTTGGCACTGTTGATATAGCTGGCATTACAAATCTTTGCATGTCCCTGGAGAGGGCAGTTGTTTTTTTTCACATGCATTAGTTTTGCATTTAACATTTTTTTTATGTTCCGAAATCTACAATATGAAAAGGTACAGTGGTTTATGGACAATATGTCTCATTGACGATATGCCCCAGAGAACAGAGACGCAGACCTAAGACGTGGATTGGCAAAAGTCTCCACCCAGAATGGTGAACAAGACTGCCCAGTGTTAAGACAATACAACCCACATTTAAAAAAAGCTAGACTGTATATCTTTCACGAAAATGACCATGTTCAAAAACAAACATCATAAACTACAGTTAGTGCATGCTACATGAGCACTGTTTATTTTGCTTTTTAGATGAATTTGAAAATTTAAAAAAAACATGCTGTTTTAATTACAGTTTTGTTACCAATTAAGAAAGTGTCTTTTCTTTCAAAAAGATCAAATATTACACGAGGACCACTGTTCTTTGTTCTAAATGCTTGTAAAAGTAAAGCCTGAATTGGTTTTATAAATGTGCAAGTATTCTCTATGGTTAATAGCTGTTGAAAAAATAAAAGTGGTTTGATGGGCAATAAATTGATAAAGTATTTCTTGTTTTGATTTCGTTCATTTGATTTAGTCTCTACAGGGTCATGTTTTCCGCTGTCCTAGACCTAAACATCTGAAAATCATGGGCTGCATTGCCTGGGCCGTATAGCTAATTAGTCATAATACCGTAATTTCGTTTCGTTCAGTGCAACACATCTTAGTTATATTTATTTGTATGTTAGGTATTAAAAACTAGCTTTCCCCGTTATCGGTATTATGGTTCCGAATGGCACACACTGACACAGCTCTTGACACATCAGTTTGTTTGTTGATCCAGAAGATCATCACTGGCTTCACTGCATAGCTTTATAAGATGCCTTGATTGTATATACAAGGCACCAATTAATTCATAAACACTGTGCCAGGACATTTCCTATCTGTCAAATCGTTTCAGTTCATCCGCTTCTGTAGCCCAGTTCTATTTCAGCTTAAGATCTAAGACAACAGCGTCATTGTTGAAAGAGGAAGACATTCTAACAACGATGCTTAATAATTTTCAGAATGTACATTCCACTAAAATATCCAAGATTTTATTTTAATATTTTCACTTCCGTTTTTCATGTGTTGTTTTTGTTGACGGGAGTGGTCTAAAATACAAACCTTAATAACGTAGACTGTTACACACTGTGTATATACATACCGTTACTATCAATAGATATATTTCGTGTAAGAGATTTCTAAAAAATGAAAATGCTATCAAAATATTCGACGAATGATCAAATTTGCATATGGGAGAAACTGATGCACGTTATACGATGCACGTTAGACGATTAAACGCACGATGCACGATAGACGGACGCACGATACACGATAAACGGACGCACGATAGACGTTAGACGGACGCACGATACACGCAAATTGTGTAACTTTAAACGTTCACAGTACTGTACATGGATGGTTGCGGATGCAGTGAAACAATTAGCTTGATTTTTGACGTAAGAAAGTGGATTCAACGGGTCATTATGTTTCTGATATGATATAGTTCAGTTCCTTTTTAATCTTTTAAACCATTCTTTTTAACAAACATGCCTAAATGAGCCATACCAAAGATGGTCCTACCAAAAAAAGAGCTACGTATATGCTGATTGCGATTGGACGACATGTATAGAGGAAAAGAGACCATGAGGTTATGATTTGGTCGAGTGCAAACAGACATCACGGACGATTTAAAAATTAGGACAGAGGGGATACACTCTTTGAAAGGTCAATATACAGAGATATTGCTTCTCGTGTTTACAACATAGTATTTGTTTGACAAATATCACACCTGTCCCATGTCGAATTCTCGTTTGAACTAACATATTGCAATGGAAAAAATTCTCATAACAGCTCTTTACACCTAGAGCTTCAATTGTTTGAAAATTCTCGTGTTCGGTGGCTTTGTGGCCATTTGTTCTGCCACTGACCGTTCCAAGGTGGTGTCCCCTTTGGTTCTCTTTTTCGTTGGTTGTTTGTGGCGTCTTATTTGAATTGACATACTTTTAACACATTTCATTGCATAGTTCACTTTTTTCAAAATTAGTTCTTTTAAATATATACTCAATATACTTAATGGAACAATTTGAATGTGCTAATTGTTTTGCAGATGACTGTTACAAACTGAAACTCAGTAACTTAAAGATTGATTATCTTTGTTTTGACATGCTTGGTACTTCTGACTAACTTTGCCGCTTCGACATGAATATTATGCTTATTTGCAAATAATATTTAGTATATGAAGCCACTTTATTTTTTCTTTGATGAACAAAAGTATTTTATTATACGTACGAAGGATCCAGGGTCTACATTATCACCATACATAGTTTTGTAGAGCAATGAATCGTCATCAGGCAACTTACAATCTGTAAATAATCGTTTCTTTGTCATTGTATGTTATTTGATAAAATGTATTCTATACTCATAACACATGTATTACCATTATGATAGCATTCAGACAGCAACACTTATATTATCTAAGCACTTTTTTATCAATGCAGCACTTGCTTCTAGCCATTTTTTAACTTTTCTTTTAGCACGTATTTAATTTCGAAATAAACATAAAACATATGATATTATAACAAAAAAAAATAAAGTCTATTCAGACTTTGCAATATGTGGTGTCTGACAACCGCACTCACATTACAATCATTGACTTGAACATGAACAGAAAAAGAAACTGCTTCTCACAAAGTCAAACAAGTAAATTTTATACAAAACCTAACGTATGCTTACAAAATAATTTGTCTGAAACTAACACAATTTTCTGAAACAAATAAAAACAACTGAAAACGTTGAATCGTTAAATAACAGTTTAGGCAGGTTTATGGGAAATGCGAACACTTTTTTGAATTAATTGATTTAAATTATTATATTGCGTAGATATACATTCAGGAAACCTTGGCGTTAGTATAATAAACCTCTCTGTTGTTTCTTGTTTATTATAACTGAACATTTTTCCAAAAACCATCGATGTGTTTGACTCGATATGAACAGTCTGGATATTATTCATGTGGAAAACAGTTGGTAGAATTTAGTTAATTATAATTAGCATATGACTAAATTCCAACTTAGCATTACGCAAATCTACATCAATGCCATAAAACAGTAAGTCTTCGTTGATGTATTGTAATGTATAGAATAAATACTACTTTACCTTGAAAGCATTGATAAACTGGCTTCCACGATCCAGTTTGGCAAATTGATGTCACCGACTCGCCCGTTTCTTCTAAAGGTTCATTTTTCTGGGAGAACAATGAATACCCAGGGACACATTTTATATGAAGCTTAGTCCCGTACTCAAATGTCTTCTGTAATCCAGGAGTGCTTGTTATGTTCCTGGTCTCGTTCAAAACTAGTTGTCCTTGAGCAAAAATTATCTCACACGGCTCTGAAAAGATTTAAGGTGTTTAGAAACTTCTTCAGTTTATGTGTAAAAAGGTGAAATATGCATATCAGGAATCGCCACATTCAGAAAAGACAGCCTCCCCACACAGTCAAGAAGAAGAGAGGGAGAGAGCATGGTTAATAAAATGATCAGTGTCAAAAAAGACACCGCTAACAATAAACAAAAATGAGAACCCGATGGGTTACCGCCTTGGAACGGTCAGTGGCAAATAAAATTGCCACTGGGGGTTAAAACCAGGTTCTAGGGTGCACCAACCTCACACTTGTCCCAACAGGTTCTCATATCACTAAACAAATACAAGCTGTCTTGGTGAAACAACTCCAACCCACTTATCGGCTCAACAATGTTGCATGCAATTTTAAGCAAGTACGCAAATTATACACATTTGAAAAAAATTCTTTGTTGTTCAAGATAAACAGGCACATTGCTAAATAAGAACTTTGCGAGAATATTTTATGTATGATATAAAATATATTTAACTATGTTTACTTATAATCCGCTCAGATACTAAGTTAATATAAACTCGACGACTAAGGACCATTAACGATCTTCACTCGGCTTTCTATACGAGAACAGAATAGCATTTAAAAGCTGGCGAGTTTAAATCTATGATTTGAATAAGTCTTCGATCGACGATGGTTTGTTATATTTTGTATGCATTATTTTGTGATAAATATTCAGACTACAAATTAATCTTAACAGTGAAATCTTATTCGTCAGGCAAATCATATTTACTTATGGTACGCAATGTGACGTTTTTTAAGAGCAGTGGCTACAGAAAAAGTCACAATACATTAAACTTGTTTAACTGTTTTGGTGTTTGCCGTCGACAAGCTCACGCGTTTTGATACAAGATGCTGCAAAAATCATGGAGTCATCGCGGCTGTTTTAGCAGCCATTCATTTGAGTCGTGATATCTCCAATTCTTCTAATAATTTCGGTAAACATGTGTATGTATGTGCGCAAATATGAGAACAGAATGGAAATTTGATTCGTGTCTCACACACTTTAAACATTCAAAAATGCTTTCTTTACCCTCATGAACACCATCAAGCATCCATTCAATCCTTTAAATACCCCAAGAATATACTTCCTGCTTATCAAAATTTAGTCTTTGGCGTTGTCTGTGATATGCAGGATTGATATTCTCAGATCCCCTGTCAAAATACATAATGTTTTATTTCCGCTCATTGAATGCTCGTTTAGGGCGGACCAATTCTTTTACCTAGGGATCTTACGCCGCTGAACATGGAATGGTATTAATCTGAAAATACCGCATTGAAGGTTCCATATTCAGCGACATATACATACTATCGTTTGGGATGGATCGAAATTGTATTGTTTATTGGACGTGTAACCCAGAGCTAGGCGGCATGGGCAGTCATATGCACCATCATTACTTTCTACGAACAGGGTCAATCAAACCGAGTCTGCAATATTTTTATATTTGTCCTGCTCGGTGGCCTACAAAGTTCCCTTTTTTATCTATATTAATACATTACTTGGAATACATGTGTATAATGGCATCCATGAACCGGAAGTAAGCAACGCGAATGACTGCAGCTTCATAAATAACCAAGTACGCAAAGCGCTGTAGAATTTCTTGCTGGTAACCTCACTTTTTGACTTTACACAAATTAAAAATTACGTGAAGAAATAATATTGCCTTTGTGTTTATATCTGTCGCTTGCATAGTCGGCTAGGCGCTGCCGCCGTACTTGTATGGCTTTGGGGTTATGACATATAAATATAATCAATCACTACATCAGATGTTGAGTGCCGTAAAGCGGCTGTTAAATGTCTCCCCCTTACTTCATTTCAGTGTCCCCTACTTTACTCCAGTGTAGTTTCAGTTATCTCTCTTGATGTGAATATGCTTATTTCAAACCATGCAGAATGTTGAGCATATTGGGTGACTGTATTCATGTATATGCACATTTGAACTTTATTTTATGAGATATGGATAGTATTTATTGTTAGTGTTGCTTCGGGTAATCTATACATTCCCTTTATAGATCAATTACAACCCAATTATTAACCTAACGCCTTGATGCAGTTGGGAAATTCTCTTTTTGAATAAATTTGGGATATCAAAATTTTGCAGTAGGGATAACCGTTAACATCACATTTTTTAAATTATCTCCATGTTGACATCATCATCATCATCATCATCATCATCTCATCATCACTACTACATCAATTGCAACCATCGTCATCATTATTAACAAATCACCATCACAGCCACCACTACCTCGATGATGATGATCATCATCCTCATCAACATCATCAAACATAGTCCAAACCTATTACCATCGTTATCATCAGAGCCACCACTTTCGTCATTATTTCCAACAAGACCATCATCAGTATCATCATCATCACCATCATCATCATCATCATCATCAGAGTCACTATATTCATTCATAATCATCACCATTATCATCGTTTTCTCCATTATCACCATCATTATCATTACCGCCCTAACCATCACCATCATAATCATAATCATCATCATCATCATCATCATCATCAAAATATCAACCACTACCCTGCCACTACCCCTATCATCATCATCACCATCAGAGCCTGCTTCTCCATCATCATCAACACTATCATCATCTTAATCATTATCATCATCAGCATCATTAAATCATCATCATAACGTCGTCATCATCATTACAGCCAGCATCACAATCATTATCATCATCATCATCATTTTCATCATCATCATTATTAGTTAACAAATTCATTATAATAATAATGACAATCATTTAATAGAAATTCGGCGATTAAAAGGCTCTGTGGGACAGGCGTGACGTCAGACGTCGAGGATAAACGTTATTACTTCCTGTATGTACAATGTGAAAGGAAAAAAAAGTAGAATTGATGTAATATTGACAACTGGAGAAGGCCAACGACCAAAACGTATTAATAAGGAGTATGTTTAAAACTGACCATGTAACCATGTAACCTTCAATTTGACTTTTTTGTCAGATGCCCCCAGATAAAAGAACGTGTTTGCCATATACGAGAGAAATTGAAAAGAATACGATTTTGACAGAGGATCTCATAACTAAAATACTAGCCTACGCAATTAAAAAAGCAGTTAATATGAAACTAGCTCATTTAGTTGTTACTTGACAATTTTAGTATCTTAGAAATGACACGAAGGGATCTGAGATGTCAAAATGACTGGCAATAAACAAAAAAAATAAATTGTGCAATACAAAGATAAGTTAAAAGCGAAGACGAATACTGCTGTTTTGTATCTTTACAATAATTATTTTAGAACTCCTGAAAGTGTTATCACTCCTAAAATGTGTAGCACTGCACGATCAGTGTGCACATTTCGCCAGTCATAAACATATTGAAAGAAAATACACATGCATTCCTTCCCTCAACGGTTCGACTCAATTAAAACAGGATTGGTAGTAAGTCATAGATATAGATTCAACATATCATATCGAACACTATCATGGTGGCTTTGCTAAATCACTCGATTGAGGTAGGTTTTTTTATTATTTCTCAGTAATTTCTGGACCGATTTTGATCAGGTAAAGAGCTCCCTACCTCCAGTAAAATGCATTTTCGTTTTCTCAAACCTTCAAAGACTAATTCAAACATTCAAACTAAATTGGTGTGTGCACGACATTTTAAACGTGACGTATAACATGTATAAAAGCCCTGAATAGGTCGATGTAGCTGTTGTAAAGGCAAAATGCAAAATCTACTTACTATACCAGCAGACAGGAAGCTCATTATTCCATTCTCCGTTGATGCACTGTAGCTCTTCAGATCCAACAAGCTGATAATCCTCGTCACACTTCACCTGTACCTGTACGTATGTTGTAGAGAAAGTTAAATGAACCCGTAAACATAGTACTACCGGTATTTAGAGTTCCCGTAAACATTATACTACCGGTATTTAGAGTTCCCGTATACATAATAATATTGGTATTTAGAGTTCCCGTAAACATTATACTACCGGTACATGTATTTAATGTTCCCGAACACATATTACTAACGGTATTTAGAGTTCCCGTATACATAATAATAACGGTATTTAGAGTTCTCGTAGACATTATATGACCGGTATTTAGAGTTCTCGTAAACATAATACAACGTTTGTATTTTATTTAGAGTTCCCGAAAATTATAATTTATTAGTTTTGTTCGAACGAGAAACGAGGTATAATGCATGACCTTGATAAGACATGTTAATTGGCTAATTAACACCCACTTACCTTAGTTTCATGATTAACGTCTCTTCTTACGGTATAAGAAAAGAATTTGAGTTTCATCCATCCATGTTGTATTTCAGGAACAAAGCATGAGTCAACACAAGGTTGGGAACTTAACAGAGAAAATCTGCAGGCAAATTTCGACATCGTTTCGTCGTAACGGTAGAATAATACCTTCACTTGCGTGTAGATCATTTGCCACAGTTTTTCTGAAATTCAAAACTTCGTTGTTGTTTTTTCAGTCAAACTCTGATTAGGCAACTTCGAACTTTTTCTTATTATCGTATTAAACAACTCTGTGATAACGAAAATTTATATAATTAAAAATGCTCATACGTTCATTTATGTACGTTATATAGTAAAAATAATGACATTTCTCTTTAAATGTATGTAGACTTTAATAGAAATGCACACTAACTAGTTTGAATTAAACAAAACAACAAAAAACAACTGTTTTTCAAGTGAATTTCTGATCATACAAACATTCTCTTTTTTCATAAACAACATGACGATAGCAAAAAGGTAAATAATTTACCATGCTTTTGCGTTCATTTGTATATAATTAAGTGCAACTATAAACATTTTCGCATAAAATTTTACGTATTTAATACATAAAATAGAAATGCACAAAATATATGATTTGAACGAGATAATGCACTTGTTGCCAAATAAAAACAACAGTTACGTGTGGATACATACAAGTCACACTGTTTACCAACAGAAATTATGATCCGTTTAATAAATAAGACTTTTTCGTAGAGGACGAAGTAGAATTGTGAATATATTGACCACAATTCTGACTATTTTGCATGTGGAAAACAGAAACTTTGAAAGTCATCGACGCGTCAAAATGAAAATATTGCAGGCTCGGTTTCATTGTGCTTGTTCATGGGCAGTAATGGAAATGTATTTTACTGTCCATGCCGCCTAGCCCCGGGTTGAGTGCAACTCAATATTTACAACAATGAACAGTAACATTTAGATCCATCGAAAACGATGGACCGGGTATGCATTTTCAGATTAATAACATTACATGTTTTAAAACATGTAATGTTATTAATCTGAAAATGCATACCCGGTCCATCGTTTTCGATGGATCTAAATTTTATTAAAAGCGGCGTTTATTCCCCAAATAAAAAAATCCATGGTTTTCCGTAAAGAATAACGAACAAACTAGCGGCACTTAAGAGAACGAAATTTCTACCGGATATCTGATAATATAAATAATATATATCCAGACTATGCCAAATGTGAAATTGAAAATGAAAAAAGTATATCCTTTAGAAACAATGTTACCTGGTAAACATGTTATGTCTTCCTCCAGTTTACCCTTTATACAACCAACTGTAGCAGTTTCTTGACTGGAATCTGTAGTTGTTCTTTTACTAAACAACTTAAATCCCTGGTTGCAAGTGATATTGATTCTTGATCTGCTTTCTACAGTGAAGACACCATTTGATTCTGGATTTTCCTTGTCGTGTGTGTAATACTTCACACTAGGTATATGTTGAAACACACACCGTTCTTCAAGTATAATTATTATAAAACCAGTTATTATTATAGGTCATCTACAGTACCGGCCGCGTTCATTTTACACTTTTACAGGTCCGTTCGCGGTCCGTTCCCGGTTTTCGTTCGGTTCGCTCGCGGTCAGGTCACGGTCCGCTCTTACAGGTCCGGTTAGCGGTCATGAACGGAATGAACGGACCGCATTGTTTCAGTCAACGGTTCTAACATCTGATTGGTTTGTTTTTTACGTACCGCCCCTGTAACGGCAAGTACATATCTATCGATAATTTTCAATTTTATCGTCTGCTTTTCTTGATCTAAATATAATATTAAATTAATTAATCCTAGTATATGTTCACATAAATTGATATTTAAGTGAATAAATTTTAAATTCAATAACTTTATTTCGTTCAAATCGATCAGTGACACCAGTGTTTGGTCAAATAGACTATTAAACAGTTTAACTATTAATTATTTTAATAATGATCTTTGAAATCGAATGGAAAACAAAAAATCATTGAATCAAGAAATTACTATTTTATGAAATCCTAATCAGAACTAATTTGGTAAAATAAAGAGACATATCTTCTTGATTTCTGTTTCACTTTTACATTACGTACTTTCTTCTCAAGATCCGACTTTAATTAAATTAAAGTATTGTAACGATGTCGATAGCTTGCGGGTTGATAGACGCATCATGCATAACGGGAAGATATCACGTATGTTGTTTTCATTTGTTACGTAATCTCAAATAAAGCACGCGCATATCACCGCTGCTTTAAAAGAATAGCATTCCATTTCAGAGAATATCTGTATGTATATTTTATAGTTTATTTTTTTAGGCTTTTATAAAAATTAAACAGTCAGGCCCAGCGCAGCGCTTCAAATAAGCTATAAAGTATATAATGGTCGAAATTATTTTTGTTACTGACAAAACTGTCGCCGCCTAAATTACCATATAAAGGTATGCACAAAATAAATAGTCAAACTGAAAGTAGTTTTGTCATTAAATGGCCCGTAAACATGTACTGAGAGAATATCTTAGAAAGTGAATTATGAAAATTCTTTATCTGAAAACACCATGTGCACATAACTGACTCTCGGGGGGGGGGGGGGGGGGGACCTGTGTAGCAGTCTGTCTTTGGGTTGAAAACAAGGGTTCGTCCGTGGAAGTTCTATTTTACCCGTTACTTCATCAATAAATATTTTATAGCATGGCAACATAGTTTATATTCGGTTCACCAGGCTCATCCGTGTAGTCTGATCACGACCGATACTTATTTGTGACCAAAAAACAGAAAGTGCAAATACTGATCAGATGACATTGATTTGATGGGTGATCTGGATCTAAACTGGTCGCCTATGTGATAACAGATGTATCTATGAAATAAAGGGTTAAGCAATTTAAAAAATTATTATGTGTAAAAAAAAGTCAAACTATTTAAATGATTTTGAATTCTTTTCATCAGACATTCTTAGTCACTCCTTCTTAAACACTGCAGATCGTTAACTATTCATGTTTATCAATAAAATCTCCAACAATATTATGAAGGAAATCGAATAAAGAAGACTAGTTTATCATGAAAATAAATCTGATAAGATCAAAAGCATAGCAGAATAAAAAACAAAACACGTGTAATAATATATGTGTACAGCAAGATGATAATTATATAGCAATAATAATTTTAAAACTTATATAAAACTTACAAGCAATGCAATTATTAATATTTCATTTGGACTGCAATTAATGTTGGGTTAACCTAAATGGCAGGATTTTTCATGCGGGTGTGACTACGTGTATTAGGAAAAAAAACACATACAAATAGTAAATACTATATTCTAATATAAATCTTATGAAACAATGTTGATGATGACACGGATTTTGCTAACTGATGCTGATTTAATAGTGGTAGCAGTGATGATGGAGAAACCGACACGATAACTGACAGGCGGTGTGAATGGTGGTGTTGGCGACGGATTCGGCGGCGTCGGCAACGATAACAATAATGATGAAATTTCTGTTTCTTTAATTGTTTGCGGACCACAACTCATGCATCTACTTACATAATTATATAACTGTTACAAAAATATAATGCAATCTGTCAACGATCGATTCGGAAAACTTGACATTTTGTCCGGCGGACTGGCAATATAGAAATATCATTAAAAGAAAAGTCATGCACATTTTCATTTCTATGTAACCAGTTTTTAATGATAAAAGGGGATATTTTTATACGTTTTAATGTTTAAAATATATATACCTTGTCAATATTATGGGGCACGAGTTTATAAAGAAACGATAAGCAAACCTGACTGGCCTTTGAATCTCATGCACGCAGGTCTCCGAATAATATTTTCTAAAGCTTTAAAATAATTAAGTCTCAAAATCACACACCTATATTGAAGTGCTTTCATCAGATTACATCACTAGTAGATGCACAAATTCGTAAAGTCGGATCCACCGGGAGCACGTGCTACCACCTCTCCCCTGGCTTGTTAACACATTATAGGGGGCATATGTTTAGTGGAATATTTAAATATCTAAAGACAAAACGACACATGCTTAGTTTCTTAACATAATACTTTTCAATTTAGGCAATAACCTATATCTAAGGTAAATACTTCGATTTCACGTACAAAAGACCGTCATAAATCAACATTCATATCTAATTCAGCGCCCCAAAAATTGCTGGAATTTCGGATTGGGTACAGCTTCATATCGATGACGCATGGGATCTTTCGCGCTTATGAACAGTAAGGTAATTAGTACATTTTTTGATTATGTAACAGTGATCTGATGATTAATCTGACTGAAAAAGGATATTTATGTGATCGATTGTAAAAAAAGATCAAAACAAAATGATAGTAGCTTCCTTAGGCTCCGGGCAGGAGAATACAGCTCATTTGGGTTAAAATATGAAAAAGGAAAGGCCTGTCCCGGTTAATTCGCGTATCGGCATAGTTTTGCTAAAAATCAAGTGATTTACAAAGAAATGCCAATAATTTTTCGTAAATGTTTGAAATCTGACGCGCTGCCGACTATATTACTTGACATTAAAAAGAAATGTATATACGTCGCCAAAACGTACTATGCCGCAACAAGAAATGTACTGAAGACCATACACGATTTTTCGCTTTTTCTTGAATCAATAATTTTATCATTTGGTATCTCACTAGATAAGGTCGGCGGTATAAGAATACGATTTAAAATACCTTTCCTGAAGGAAGACAATAAGACATTTGATCGCGGTCTCGGGATGAGAAACTTTATTCATGCTCACCTCGGCATGACATCTTTTTCCTTTATAATTAAACATCATCATCAAAATCAACAGCAACAACTTGATTATTAAAAGTATAAATGTTTATATTAAATACCGATGGTGTTTAGGAAGTGAACGCTGGGTCGTGGGTAAAATGTTTCAGGATATGTACAGTTATACTCATTTGTTTCTGAATATCTACGGGAGTTTGCAAATATCATAGCTTGTAGTACTCGCCAAAAATGAAGGAAGATTGACATTGCAGTATTTACTTTTCTGTTGATTTTTTTCTGGAGTGGGATCATTCATGAGTATAAGACAAAATCAGCTACAAATATTTCGTTTAAAATTCGGCGGCTATGTAATTACTATTACTGAACATCATCGTTATTTTTACCCAGAAGAGTAGTACATGTAACATGGAAAAAGATACTAAATTTACTATAATTATTTTTAGAGACCCGCATATCATATTGAAAGACTACACTTCAATAAAATTAATTGATCCGGTATCGAGGGATTATCGGCCAGACGTGGAATTCATGACACGTGTCTGGCTACTTCCTTCTTCCCGCGGCTGTCGAGTGCGCGGCATATATCACAAGTTGTTTGATCACCGGATGCGCTAATTTAATCAGTGATTCGGGGACTGGGCCAGTACATTATATAATATTCTAGAGCGTGTCCGGCAGAGTTCTTAGATAGCTAGCAGCATAGATCACACTAGCGTCACCGAACCAGTCAAGAAGAACAGGGACAAATGCCTTGCGCTTTCATGATCATCAATTAATATTATTTAACCCGATTAGAGCAAATATGAACCTAATATACATTCTTTATATCGCTACTTTGTGGCTGTGAGCGATGGTTTTGTTTTCGGAAATGCATATTCCTAAGGCGCAAATTTTACTTATAAAGTAAAAAGACTTTTCGATTTCTGTATCTTTTTCATTCAAAACCAAATGTAGGATAGCAACACGTTATCATATCTGGCATATTTTCATAGATCAAAATTAATGCACTATTCAAATAAATATGGGGGTAGCGTTAGCGGGTCTCACGTAAAAAATCGGCTTTAGTTAGTCCAGTTACACCCATACACGTTCATAATTTTCTATTTCAAAGTTTTCGTGTTATGTTATTAATTATTATTTTTATTGAACATGGTGTACAAATAATAATAGTAAAGCGCTGAATGTACGTCAATAAGTCATCGGTGTGGCTTGATGATAA
Organism: Corbicula japonica; assembly: GCA_038501625.1. NCBI lineage: Eukaryota > Metazoa > Mollusca > Bivalvia > Venerida > Cyrenidae > Corbicula > Corbicula japonica. The sequence goes on along the minus strand of JAZAYU010000939.1, from coordinate 84,045 downwards.
CATTTGAACCAGTCAAATCAAATAATACAGATCAATATGGTATGTCACTAAGATTTCTCAAACCAGCGGGGAGTCGGTCATTGTTATTTTCATATCACACTCTGCTTACTGTACTCTATGACTTGTACCATCGATAAAAATCAGATTAGACATTTTGTCAATCTTATGTGGAGGCAAACGATTAATGAACGTATTAAAAAGGTGTCAAATTGTGGGAGTAATCCATATTTAAAACTTAATCTCAACCAAAATTAAATATAAAGATAATGATATGGTGAGATGCCGTTGTGTTTTGTTTTTTTAATTACTAGTTTAAATTTCTTTTGGGATACTCAAATTGAACTAACTCTGTTTTCGCGGGTATATTTCAAATGATCTATTTTCGTTTCTTTTATGAATATGACAGTACATTACGCTAACATACGTCGGTTCTGTTTCGAACAATATATTTCGCGTTTTTATTAAATGTTAAAAGTTTTGTTAGGAGTCTTATGCGCATTTACGAACTTTAATCGGTAAAGTTAATCGGTAAACAACAACAACGCCTACCACTACCGATTTCATTTTTAAATCCTCATTTATATTGCTTGAAATTATATTTTGTAAATCAATTAACGGACTCGGTAAATCATTCAATAATACGAAAGTAGAGATATATAGAAATAAATTTCCCAACAATCTGAAAAAATTCCTTTGACACAATAAAATTTCAACATAATTAAAATGCGTAACGTTTGAAACGATTTCAAAAATCTGATGAGCTTACTAAATTGCAAAAATTGTCTGTACTTATTGTTTCGTGGTAATTCAAAACAGATCGCATGTTCATGATATTATAAAAAATCATATAAATAATATTTTGTTGTGTTATCATGATTTGTTCAGGTTTTAATAACTATCACAATGTACAACATAATTGAAAAATATGTTTGGAAAAAAAACTACGAGAAAAAGAAGCTACATTAACGCACTGTATGCTACAAGATCTCGCTTCTCTTGAAATATATGAAAACAACAACAACAACTTTTGCATGTCATGATCGATGAAGCTTAAGATCGCATTTATGCGGGACATGGTGAAATAAATGATTAAAAAGTTTATTCATTAAATGTAATCATTTACGAGGGTTCTGTTAAAAAACCTTTGCGTGTTTGGAAAAATCAAGACTTGCACACAAGACTACAGTAAAGCATTTTATAATAAGAAAGAAGCATTTTTTAAATCCTGAAATATCCATGAATAAAACAAAAACAAACAAACAACAACAACAAAAGCTGTTGAATGTCATGATTGCTGAGGGTTAAGCTCCCATCTGCGTGATACATGATGAAATAAATTACTACAAATTTAAATAAAATATATTTATTCAAATCAGTCTTCTTTATTCATATAGGCTAGCCAATATGTATGGGCTAGTACGTATTAAGAAGTATTGAAGAACTAACATCGGCTGCGCGCGGCAAAGCCACGAGACAGATATAATATTTAAAGGCTCATTCATAAACACTAAGTTAACTTAATGGTTGAAAATGTATTTAGTTATTTAAAAACCAACTAGGCACATACTAGGAAAATCATTCAAATATGCGTAAGTAGAGATTAAAAGATATAATGTATCCAATTGGGAAAAAATCAGGTTAATCGGAAAAAATAAAATTTCAACCTTTAAATTATGCTTTACGTAATCTTAGTTATCTGTGTAATTACAAAAAATATATTGTTGTCTGCTCTTTTTTGTGCCATATTAATTCAGTGCAGCTCGCAAACATACAAGACAAAAACAACTAAAAGTACCTTTTAATAAAGCGTTGAAAATTCGGTTCCTATATTTATTACATTCAGGTTTAAGTCGTTTTAATATGTACATGCAACTTATCAACAATTTAACACTGTAGCATGTGGTTTATTAATAACGAGTATAAGCAATAAAACAGTTGACACTGATCCATTTGCGCTAATAATCTCTTAATTGTTTAAAAAGGCCACCTTTTAAAATTTAATTAGCATAAATACAATAATGGAATATTTTCCCTAAGAATTCTATTAAAATATTTTGTTTATATTATTCATAAAACCATTAAAGGGTGTCTAATAATATTTCTAGACCAAATTTAAATCATTTATATCATAAAAGGAATACAAAGCTCAATTTTTTAATATAGCATTTTTGCAGGCTATGCTTCTTAAAAAAACATATTAATACGAATAAAGGTAAACGTCAATGTCGAAGCGATCGCTTATCAAGCGTTAATTGAAACTCCGCCTGTAACATCTAGTGCGCAAGCTTGAGAGATATTGATTGACAGTTAACGTTCACCGGTCAGTTCAACGGTCCGGTTTACGGTCAGTTCGTTCTTTTTTCATTCGGTCAGGTTGCGGTCCGTTCGCGGTTATCGTTCGTTCCGGTTTCGGTTTCCGTTCGCTCAAAGTGTAAAATTGAACGCGGCCGGTAATGTACATGTTCAATGTATGAGGAAAACTTAAGAGAATTTGAGAAATATGCGCGTTAATTGTGTGTTTGTATGTTATATTAAATTTGAAAATTTATATTCCCAAATGTGTTACGTTCATTTAAAAAACAAAAACAAAACTTAAAATGTCCACATTTTATTTTTTAAAATAAATTTGTGTTATTTCATAACATGCAGAAATAAACTGTGAAATAATGTTCATTATTACATGAACTATAAATAGACGCAACGCGATTGGTCACACCCCCAAGATAACGATTTTTTAGGTCAATATCACAGCATATTTCCCAGCTAATAAGTAAATAATTGTATAATATCTTACAAACTCAAAATGTATCATTTTCCACCCAACATTCAGTGTTGTTATCAGAAAATCAGAATATTTCTGATCACACCTTTAAAAATCATTTTAAAGGCGAGTCTTTAATTTTGCCACTGATCGTTCTAAGACGGTATCCCCAAGAGCTCTTTTTTATTTAGTTGTTTGTAGCGTCATTTTTGAATTTCAAATAGTTGTAAACACGTGATTTCTTTTCCTCTCTTCTTTAATGCTGCGTATGAAGCCTGCGTTTTGTGTGGCATTTCTTGTATGCTTATTTTACGTTTTCTTCTGAATGAACTTTAAATAATTCGAAACAGCATTTCATCACGTTTGGTAAGTAACGGCTATATATCTATCAGTCATTCTTGTTCGTGGTCTGGGGATGTAATATTAGCAACATACACCATAAAGGAAGAATACTAAGTAGGTGTTTAGAACGTCATTGGGGTTATTTGGGACAATTATTCACTTATATTGATAATTTGTTTTGTTTAGAAAACAAATTTTGTTCAACAATGTTTGGGAGCAATAAGTTTAGCAAAGAAATGTAACAAAACTTGCTTTGAAAAATGTATGCTGTTACATGCATTTATAAACTGCCAGTAATGTGGTCAATAATTCTAATGTTATTAGGAGCGTAATTAATTGCAAAAAAACACAAGAATCTAACTGAAATATAATGAGACTCTATGTAGCGTATGGCTTAAATGGGGTCAATTATACAATTATCGTAAACTAATTAGGAATGGGAATGAATTCCTAAATCACTATTCGGATATTAACCGTATTCGAATATATTGAACGAATTATGTTATCGACACCAATAAATTTTGCTTTTTACCTATTTTCAAAAGTAACAAAATAACTTCAGATTGGCGAAAGTTTATTAAATGGAGTGATGACGTTTCTGAATTCGTTAAAAAACATTTTAAAAATGTGTGCCACTGATTGTTCCACACAAATAACCTGTAAAGACATTTTCTTTAAATGTTAGTAGTCTTTCATTTTCGAATCTCAATTAAAACGTATTTACGTGTTCTCTTGATTTTAAAGGCATGTGCGACCTTGATTATATTGAGCAAACGCATTTAAATTAGTATGCATACATGTATATAAGTTTTATTGTAAATTACTAGACTAAGCAAATGATCTGTTAACGATTTAATTCAATACAAACTTACGCTCTTGGCAAAGAGGAAATTCTTGCTTGGATCTACTAAAGTTTCCATACTGACAAGTCTCTGAGAATTCTGTCAAGTATTCATCAGTTTCCTTAACATAGAGCTTATACTCCTCATTCTGGCAACTGTATTCAATCTGTAATAATAACAAAAAAAAACAAGTATTAAGTGGGACATACAAATATTCTGCATTTTGTATTGCTTTCATGAGACTTTGTGTATTTAAGTTGGAAAATGGATAAGCTCTTAATATCAACCTATTACCAACTTGAAGCACAATTATACCAAGCCTGTTCATTCTTTCCATGCTCGGTGAATTTCACATATTGAGCAACGACTCATTGTTCTATACATATGTCTGAACACTTTTGATTGTAAACAAACGAGAAAATTATATCTATTTAATAAACTAAATTATAAAAATTTAAAGTTGATCCCAAAGACGCACGTAGCCATTTTGTTCTAAAAAAGCGCATTGTGGTTAAGTTTATTTACATTTCTTCTTTCATATTGTCAAAACAATATTAACTATGGTACTCTTAGAGTGTAAGATTTGTCCTTGTGCTTTAACTTTTGGTCTTGTACGCCAAATTAAAACATGTTATATCCGCTTTAAGTGAATATTAAAGCAATCTTTGCATTATGGGAAAAGCATATAAAATGCATGCCCTGAATTCTTAAGAAAATTTAAATAAAATAACTCCTTGGAGTAAAGCGTTTAGTATTTATTTTATCAGGTTACTTATTAAGTTTCGCTTGTTTATAAATTTTATACTACAAATTTCGATTTCAGTTAGATTTTGGAGCGGTGACTGATATATCGGATGAGAAGTACCAAAACAGTTTAACAGACAGCTTTTAATCATGTCTTCATGTAGCTTTACTTTACGTCATTTTTTTCATTGCTTTAATGCTTAGGAAAACGAAATTTTCAGTTTAACAAATGCTTAGAAGACTGAACACACAGCGAGAACAATTTGATTGACAGCAAAACCTCAATTAGAAGAAGAACGCAGTGTCTACTAATTTGATCGACAGTTCTCGTGACATAAACGATATTGACGTCTTATGTAGTGTTGAAGCGCAGCACAATATTATGTTTACGGAAGTCGTTCCTGTGTCTATTTTAAATAAAAAAAAACAAAATTTGTAGTAAGACGTTGAGGAAAAGAGAGAGACAGGGTTTATAAGAAGATCAATTTCAAATCAGACAGTCACTATAAACAATAAAGAAAAAGATAACCCTTGGTGTAACCGCCTTTGAACGGTCATTGGCAAATCGGGGTTTAAACCAGGCTCTAGGGTGCACCAACATCATATTAAACCTAACACGTTTTTATTGTGAGTGTGGGTCATGTGCGCCAAAATTTTAATCCAGAAGTGAAAATTAGTACAATGTGCAATTTTCGTCTTCTAAGTTGACTTTTACGATTTCTTTTGTATCAAATTTATAAATTATACTACTTACTGTCTCCCCGTGTTCTATATACTCATCATCTGCAAGAAACCTTGAAAATTCCCCCGCTCGCTGTCGCTTTGTGCGCATGTTGCTAGGATAACCCTCAAAAGGACAACTTTCTGTAAGAAAAACAACTTCAGAAAATTAAACAAAATATCATATGCGCACACCAGGAATATAGCTATAAGTAAAAGACAGTGTTCATACATAGTCAAATAGTGGAGAGAAAATGAAAGTATCAGACACTGGCGCTTGACCAGCCTTCCCACCTCCATGCCAACCCTTACTAACCATGTTTTTTAATAATGGCCGTGAACCGCTCCAGACACTACCCTATGTTCGATTTGTTGTTTTTCATACAATACGAATGGTTCCAACCTAACAGCCGCTTGGTTCAATGCAACAGGGACTTATCTAACAGTAAATGTCAAAAAGTCTCATCAAAAAGATTTTGACATTTTGTGAATACTAAGGTGTGGTTTAAAAGGTAATTAAAAAGTTGTTTGGTGAAATGCCCGGATATTGAAGATGTCAAAATTGCAATTGAATTACATAGAAATTGATGAATTTTGAAGCTGCTTGATAAATTTGCAATTGGTTATGATTGTGAATAAATATTTCTTGATGTCGGATAATCATCCCAACTAGGTTCTATATTGAATGAGGTAAATTAAATGATTTTTTGTAGTGCTTGACCGTTACACGACTTCCAGAATCCCCTAAAATAAAGTACTAACAATATTTTTCTCGTAAAATTAATGCACAAAATCCTATTTTTACCGCACATTAATGAGGAAAAACGGTATGCTCATAAAAGTGATAAGTTTGTGTTGAACGAAACTTAAGAAGTATTACTACTACACAAATATATTAATAAACTTAAACCAAATCACCTTAATTATGACTACATAGATTTTGTCTTTTAAAGCTGAAGAGTAACTTTAATACAGTAAGCAGGACGAATTATTAGCTTGGATAAATTACTTAATAGAAGAGTCATTTGGGTAAAAATAAATTTATTTTAGCACGGTTACATGTATCTGAGTATCAACATTATTTTACAGTTGCGATTTTAAAGTTTGGGAGCAGACGTTCTGCAGAACATTTAGGTACTTAATTGTAAATATTGGTTAACGTGCACTTACTACCTAAGGAGTAATAACGGAAGATAGAAGAAGATAGACATTAACAAAAATAACAGTCTGAGACATTATTGCGAACTCGATTATTTACACTTTTTAATGAGATAAAATCTTATGGTTGAAATCCATAAAACATGCGCTTTCTCTTCCTCTCTTCATTTTCGCTGCGTGGGGAGCATATTTTTTATTAACCAAAACATTTTAGATTTCACCTGTATGAATAATAACACAAAAAATAAACCTTACAATAAGAAAAGGGTAATATCTTATTGATTAACAGCATGTTTTGGGCGTTTTTTGGATCGTTTATTTTGTTTACAAAGCAAACAGCGAATCTTTTCGAGCTGATTTTCGGCAACTCTCGGCAGGCGAAGGTCGCTAATTATACAGAATGACGTCACTTCGTTCTTACGGCCCACTTACGGAAAAAACCGATAACTTTTCGCCGAGTGATTGTAAACATTGGTTAGTAATTTTGTGGCTACAAAAATACTATTCGGACCGGGTCTCAATGATTGGGGATTATTTGAGGACATAAATAGTTGGTCATTTATACTTTCTTTTGAAAAGGGCCAACGTGGTTAATTAATTTTCACAATGAAAAAAACAACGTTTTGGCAAGTTTATTGTGGCTTGAAAGACAGTTAAACATTAGAACAAAACGTCAGTATATGTCAAAATCAAACTGGCCGTGTAAGAAAGGTGGCTGCTTTTCACAGGTGGCTGCTAAGGCAGGTTGAACTGTACATTTTTATAATGGAAACTCACTTTCAATACATTGTGTGGCCTCCTTGTCTTCTTTACAATTCTTGTAAAACTTTCCCTTACTACAGCATACTGACTCTGACAACTTATGCAATCGACGGTACCTCTCCGAATCTAGTTCATATCCATCTTCGCACGAAAGATCTAATCTTTCTCCACCACTCCGCACTTTGAGGTCGGCATGACTTCCATTGGCGTATTTAATGACGGCATGTGACAGAGTTGTAGAGAAACACCTTTCTGAAATGAGGTTCATGCATATGTTTTGACCAAACATTTTTGTTGTGTATATATAGTATACGCCGCTTATTATACTGTAAACAATTTTTTTCATGTGTATATAAAGTATATCCTCGCCGTTTATGATACTGTTTACAAAACAATATAGGCTAAGAGTTTATAATAAACGTAAAAATAATGATTTTTATGAACGACCTTTATATTCAATTTGAAAGATATAAAACTATATTTCAAAAACATAAAAACAAACGTGGTTTAGTGATTTAACAGGAATAAAAACAGCTTCTCAACACATCAAAATTAATAAGAGAGTAATAGATGAAAAAAGAACATTGAAAGCCACAGAACACGATAAATATGAAAATATCACAGGCTCGCTTTGATTAATCCTGTTCATGGGCAACAATGGAAATGCCACCTAGTCCCGGGTTGAGCGCAACTCAGTATAATTTAGATCAATAAACAATACCATTTAGATCAATCGCAAACGATAGTAGGCATATCGTGAAATGGAACCTTCAATGTAATATTTTCAGATTAATAAAAAAATTATTCTGAAACCAGTAAATGTTACGATGTTTCTAAAAAATCCCCGTCTTTATTTTGATACCGAGAATCCTCCCATGCTAGGCCGGCTCTCTTAAAGGTCTCCACAAAAGCTAGCTTTATGACGATATAGTACAAGTGCGGTACTAACACGACTTTAGCCTGGTTGCATACCCGCCCTCAAGATTGGAGCTCCTTCTCGAATTTCCATGGAGTATAGAGATTAGCTTAGATGTGATCTAGAGGTATTAAAAATCCCTGGCAGGTCGCCCTCTTGGGCGCTGTTAAAAGCAAGCGTTCTCATAAATACACGCCAGAACCAAAACCAAAAAATCCTGGACCCTGGATGCTAGGCCGGCACTTTGCCACAGCGTCATAAAAGATATGTCTACGATCAAAGTAAAAATTCGGTACTCACTCAACTTTAGCAAATTGACCGAAGATGACTTACTTTCCACGCAACTTGGAACTCCTGGTTTGAGTGTTCCGTAAATATTTGTTATCTGTATCTCCTTTTTATCGAGGAACTCTTTGTTGTCAACGTCATAAAGTTCATAATCCTTATCACAGCGTATTGTTTGAGTTTGATTGTGGTGTAACAATAACGATCCATGACAATCACTGTTATCTGGGCATTCAGCACGTGCCTTTTCTGTAAGTAGATATCATTTAATGTTTTTAAGTGTCTTTGTAACAACACTGACCTAATTTGCTGTTATCATCATAATAAAGATACCCGCTTACTGCTACTTAGTCATGTAATGATTAAATTAGTTCTATCAAAGGCTATGGTTACATGACTGTAAACTCTATTTTAAATACAGTCGCATATACGAACCTTAATAAACGGTATCTATCTCTAAATAATTTCTCCTATATGAAACAATGTTTTATTATTTATGTATGCTTACAAAATAAAAAATGGTATACAAAACCACTTTCGCATGTTTAAGTGGCGATAAGTCGATCGTGTTTAAATATACAGATTATTCAATTGTCAAATATTTAACGCCCTGAATATACACGAACACTCTATTTTCCTCTCTACTTTTTGGCTGTGTGAGGAGGCTGTGTCAAGAATTTTAATTCTTTTATCTAAATCAAAGTTAGTAAATTGATTCAATGTGAAGAACTGCCTTTACATACTGTAACATTTCGGTGGCTCTGGGGACCATGTACGATTCGCCAAACATAAGGAATTGTCAACGTCCGGATACATGCTAAAGTCATCATCGCACCTAAAATTGTTTTTAAATTAACGGTCGTGAAAGGGAGAAAAAATTATATTATGGTTTAAATATACGAGTAAGTTATACAAGGTTATATACAGATTTTATGCGTTTTATGCACATAGGTTTTCACCAGTGCCTTAATTTTTAAATTATATATCATACAAAATCAGCAAATCGGAATCGACCCTTAAGTTGAAAATGACATAATTATGCGAGTTTGGACTAGAAATGCGTTTCAGGTTTTGACAAGATTGGAACTGGATTACATACAGCATGACCTCTGAAACCTTTATGGTAGAACAAAAAACATTATCGGTTGATTTTAAACTATTATATTTTAGGAACTCGCTGGAAGAGGTCATAAAAGTCGAACCAGCTGGAATGCTGCCACATTTTATAGAGATTTATTATAGACGACGCCCGTTAAATCGTAAGAGAAATCTAAATCCTTAATTAAAACAATCTAAAAACAGAATTAGACAATACATTCAATCAATACTTACTCGAAGTAAGCAGATGTTCCAACTTCCGTAGTGTCACTGTCATAGATGGCTTGCCCCCCATATAATTCTCCGATTGGATCACACTGTACGCCTGATATAAACAAATAGTATCTCGGATCGAAAACATGAAAATAACGCAATTCAAGGTATGCCATTAGAAAAGAAATCTATGAAATTGAAGTTACTTGTTTAATGACGTCATAAAAAGGTGGAACATGCATATCAGAAATCGCCACATTCAGAAAAAAAAAGCCCCCACACAGTCAAGATGAAGAGTGGGAGAGATCATGGTTAATAAAATGATCAGTTTCAAAAGAGACACCACTAACAATTAACAAAAATGAGAACCCGAGGGGTTACTGCCTTGGAACGGTCAGTGGCAAATCAAATTTCCGCTGGTGGTTTAAACCAGGTTCTAGGGTGCACCAACCTCTCACTTGCCCCAACAAAACAAATACAAGTTGTCTTGGTGAAACAACTCCAACCCACTTATTGGCTCAGCAATGCTGCATGCAAAAGCACACAAACATATACAACATAAGAATCTAATAGCATTACAAATCCAAAGGGCGGGTTCTCAATGATCTTACCGAAGCCAGAGCTCCTGGAGTACAATTAGCAATACACGATGACAGGGAAAAAAAGGTGAGAACACTATATTGCTAGTAGACATTTCGCGGTTGAAACATAGCACTAAAATAGTCACACTGTGTTACGAGATCACCTTGTAATTATGAAGCAGTCGAAATAATCGTTTAAGCTATGTCCACACTTACAACGAAAACGTTATACATGGTCAGGGCTATCCGATCAACCCTTTTAGGGGTTGTCACGGCTAGCTCAGTTTGTTGCGTCTTAGGAATTGCAGGGCTATGCGCTGTCTCCGTGATGGTGCGGGCTCGCTCCCACTAGAGGCACTATTTTTTACAATTATGACAGACGATTCTTTTTCTTTTTTATAGCACTCACTCTATTAAGCTCCAATTTTTATCAACTCTCCCAATAAACTAAAATGATTCACTGATGAATGAGCCCATCATATTAGGAAATCATTATAATGACAATACTGACTTAATAAGAGACGGGAAGGCTGTAAATAATTGTATATGTCATGTTGCAAAAACGATAATTGCTCAGTCAACAGGGTCAACGAGAATTATAACAAGTACAAGGGGTTTTCGTTTTAGTTCTAGACATATCTATTTTCGGTTATTACTATGTGGCCTTCCAAATTCCACAACAATAGAACAGATGGAAAAGAACTTTAAAAGCCACTGAACCCGGCATATATAACAAATTGCAGACTCGAATTGATAAAGCCGGTTATGGGAGTAATGAAATTGCACATTTCTGCCTATGCCGCCCGCCTATCCCAGTTCTGGGTTTTCTAATAATTATGTACATATATTTCAACGACCTTTACAAACATTATTATGTTCTGATTGCACCTACGGGGGTACTTTCTTTAACCGTCGCGACACAAACATCGATACAGTAGTGTTATTTAATAGATGTAAAAGAATTGGTAAAAAAAGTGAAATATGAGTATTAAAATTAGACTTCATAAACCACAATAAACTACGTCATGGCATTTTGAAAATGGTTGGATTGAAGACTGTGATTGTTTTCCCTTTTATGCTGTTTTGCTGTTACATGTAAAGGGGTTAAGTCTTCACACAATTAGAAAGGGTTCATTATAGGGAAAAAGTAACAAGTTACACTGTTAGGCTAAGTTTAGGTTGATTGTGTAGTATACCGTAATTGTTTGTTTCAATGCCATAGGTTCGGTTTAATTCATAGCTTTGATGTTGCCACCAAATTATAATATTATACTAAACAACCGTCACAAGAAAATTATTATTTATAATAATTATTTGAGTAAAACGAAATACGAACATCATATTTAAACCGTTACCAGTTTCACAATTGATTCCTGTATAGCCGTTTTGACAAGTGCATGTGTACCCATTAACATTATCTGCACATGATCCTCCATTTTTGCACGGTTCTGATGCACATTCATTTATGTCTGAAATAAAAACATTCATCTTAAGTGTTTAAATTATTGCGTGTTACATGTATATATGTTTACTAATAGGTGAATTTTGGTAAACTTTTTATAAATTGACATACACGGTGATACATACACACGGTAAAATAATGTGTTGTTTTGTTCGAAACAAACATGTTGTTGTTTTCAACATCAAAACCTATTTGGGTTTACATTCTTTTGGAAAAACAACTAGTTAAATGACATTTTTCGTTAACGAAAACATCGGCGAACGAAAAATTTCCGTTAATTTTTTCGTAAACGGAACACTTGTTGTATTTAATAGATTACATTTAATTTTATTCCCGCAATTGTCGGTATTGTCGAAGGATAAAAAACATCAAAATAGCTTAAAACTAACAGACCCTCACCACACCATCGTTTCTAGAATCTCAAATAATGAGAAGTCAGACAACACTTTTCAACAAGATATAATTCTTACTAGTTTCACAATTTATTCCTGTATAGCCGTTTTGACAACTGCAGATATGCCCATTCACTTTATCTGCACATGATCCACCATTTTTGCACGGCGCTGAAGAGCATTCGTTTATGTCTGAAATAAAATAATAAAAACAACAATAGAAACGATATTATATTGACTTAATCATATTTTTTATTTATTTCAGCAACTGTTGGCATTTCTCTAGGGATTAAATGCACGCTGGTTAATGTTTGGCAATGATTTGTTCTGTATGTTTTCAGTAAATTAATGTAAATCAAAATCAAGTGTGGCGATTGGAACAAGAATAAAACTAACATCAGACCAGACCTTTACAACGACATTTTTACGAATATTCAATAAACCTACACAGTGCGAAAACATTTATAACTAGATGTAATTGTTACCAGTATCACAATTGGCGCCTGTATAGCCTTTTTGACAAGAGCATGTGTAACCATTCACGCTTTCTGCACATACTCCTCCATTTTTGCAAGGTCCTGATACGCATACAGTTATGTCTGAAATAAAAAACAATCTAAGTTTTGCATGTTATAAATAAAGGTGGATTTGTAAAACATCTTTTCCAGTTATGCTCACCATGATGTTCAAATAAAAGTAGGATGTTGTTTTATTTGTTCACAACAATTCATATGTGTTTTCATTATAACTATCCATCTGCAATTTCGCCCATTGAAGCATAGTTTTACAAAATTGAAAGAGCCAATTGTAGAGAGTCATTTATTTATTTTACTCAAACATCAGAAGAACAAATTTTCAACCCGATATAGGTGTTACCACTTTCACAATTGACTCCTGTGTTTCCTTGTTGACAAGTGCACGTATACCCATTCACTTTATCTACACATGATCCACCATTTTTGCAAGGTTCTGAATCGCATTCGTTTATGTCTGAAATGAAATATTCAACTGTTAAAGTATCACATGTTATACATTTACTGCTGGGTCTGGTTCCCAGTTATGTAGTTCTTGCAGAAACACTATGGTGGGACTGGTTATCAGTTATTCAGTTCGTAGTAAACAGAAACACTTTGGTGGGTCTGGTTCCCAGTTACAGTACTAACAGAAACACTTCTGGGTCTGGTTTCTAGTTTTAAGTACTTACATAAACACATTTGTGGGTCTTTTCCCCAGTTATTCAATTATAACAGAAACACGTTCGTGTGTCCGGAAACATGTTGGTAGGTATGGTTTCCCGATATTCAGTACTTCCAGAAACCCCTTGGTGGGACTCTTTCCGAGTTGTTTAGTTCTTACGGAAACACTTTCATATTGGTGGGTATGGCTTCTATTTATTATGTACTTACAGAAATATTTTAATGGGTCTGGTTCCCAGTTATTCAGTACTTACAGAAACATTTTGGTGGGTCTGGTTCCCAGTTATTCAGTACTTACAGAAACATTTTGGTATGGCTGGTTCCCTGTTACTCAATTCTAACAAAAACACTGTATAGTCGGGTTTTTTAGAACTGACAGAAACACTTTGGTGGGTCTGGATACCGGTTATTCAATACTAATATAAACACTGGTTGGTCTGTATCCCAGTTTTTCAATACTTACGTAAACATGTTGGTAGGTACGGTTCCCAGCTATTCAGTACATAAAGAAGCACTTTGGTGGGACTATTTCCTGGTAATTAAGTTCTTACGGAAACACTTTCGTGGATCTGGTTCCCAGTTATTCATTACTTACAGAAACACCGGAGGGTCTGGTTCCCAGTTATTCAGAACCTAAAGCAACACTTTGGTGGGACTCTCTCCCAGTTATTTAGTTCTTACGGAAACATTTTGGTGGATCCGGTAACCAGTTATTCAGTACTTACAAAAAACATTTTGATTGGTCAGGTCCACAGTTATTCAGTACTTACAGTAACACTTCCGTAGATCTTTCTCCTATTCATTCAGTACTTTGAGAAACATTTTGTGGGTCTGGTTCCCAGTTATTCATTACTTTCAGTAACACTTTAGTGGGTCTGGTTCCCAGTATTCAGTGATTACAGTAACACTTTGGTGGATCTTGCTCCTATTAATTCAGTAGTAACAGAAACACTCGGCAGGTCTAGTTATTCAGTACTTACGGAAACTCTTGATGGTTTGGTTCCCAGTTTTTCAGAACTTACAGAATATTTAAATGGGTCTGGCTCCTTCTTATTCTGTACTTACAGAAACACTTTGGTGGGACTAACACGTAACGGAAACGTGGTTCTCGTTTCCTAAAATTCAGCACTTACGTTACTTTTGGGTGGGTTTGGTTCCATGTTATTCAGTTCTTTCGTTAACACTATTCAGTTCTTACAGAAACAGTTTGGAGGGTCTGGATCCCAGTTATTCAGTTGTAACTAAAACACTCGGCAGCTCTGGCTCCCAGTTATTCATAACTTACGGAAACACTTTGGTTGGTCTGGTTCCCAGTTATTCAGTATTAAAATATTTACAGAAACCCTTTGGTGGGTCTGGCTCCTTTTTATTTAGTTATAAAAACATTTTGGTGGGTCTGGTTATAGTTATTCAGTACTTACAGAAACACTGGTGGGTCTGGTTCCCTATTGTTCAGTACTTACAGAAACACTTAATAGGTGGGTCTGGCTCCTTCTTATTCTGTACTTACAAAAACACTTTGGTGGGTCTGAAACGTAACGGAAACGTGGTTCTCGTTCCCCGAAATTCAGCACGCATGTTACTTTTGGGCGGGTTTTCCCTGTAATTCAGTTCTTTCGATAACACAAGAGTGGGTCTGGTTTCCAATAATTCTTTGCCTACGGCAACGCCTGGATGAGTGTATTTCCCAGTCATTCAGTAATTCAGTTCGTACAATAACACTTGAGTGGGTCTGTTCCCAGAAAATCAGCACTTACGGTTACACTTGGGATGCTCTTGTTCTTAGTTATTCAGGAATTGAATTAGCACTTAGCTGAATAATGTTCCCAGTAATTACACCTGTGTGGGTCTGGGTCAAAGTAATGGTCTGGTTTTCAGTAATTCAGTAATTGAAGAAGCTATTAGCTTGATCAGGTTCCCAGTAATAACACCTGTGTGGGTCTGGTTCAAAGTAATGGTCTGGTTCCCAGTAATTCAGTAATTGAGGAAGCACTTAGCTGGATCAGGTTCCCAGTGGTTACAACGGTGTGGGTCTTTGTCAAAGTACTTACGGCTACACTTGACTCTGTCTGGTCTCCAGTAAATACAGCACTTACAATAACACACAAGGACCTGGTTCCCAGTAAATCAGTACTTAGGGGAAAATTTAGAGGATCTGGTTCCCAGTAATTCAGCACTTACGGGAAAATTAAGAGGGTCCGGTTCTAATTAATTAAGTACTTACGGGAAAACTAAGAGGGTCTGGTAATCCAATGCTTACGGGAAACTTGGGATGGGCTGGTATTCAGTAATTTAGAACTTACGGAGACATTTTGGTGGGTCTGGTACCCAGACACGACTTTTTTCATTACATTCCGAATAATCTCTATCAGCTGGCTCTAATCTGTAACCCTCATTGCAGCTGAAATACAGTAAACTTTAAATTTGGAAGCAATCAAACACTGCAAATAAAACATATTGTATAATAGGTTTGAATTAGCCAGTTCATGTCTGATCACGTTAACGCTGTTAGTTGTTTTTTGCAAAAAAAGCCTGAAATCATCATTATGTTGTTAATAGATTTTAGACAGGCGCACGTGTGCAACAAATAGAAATGCAGCTGCTTTTCAATAGACATAAAACTTTTAGCAAAAGCTCTTGATTAAACAAAAGAACACACTGTATCACAGAAGTATAACAAAGAAGAAAATCGAAGCGTGCAAAACTGTTTCTGAATCAATAGATGAAAACTTTCCTGATAAATATCAAAAACTGCATGCTCAGTTTGATTGAGCCGGTTTTGGAGCTTTAATGGAAATGCATGAAACTGTAAACGCTGCCTTTCCCCGGGTTGAGTGTTATTCAATATTAATATTGATATTTGCGGGGGGGACGATATTGACTGCTTTGGTTATTGCGTCGAAAATGGACATGCTGAGTTTCGCACAGCGGTAAATTCCAACTGAGTCTTGTATTTTTAGAAAAAATGATTAAACGACAATGTTAACATTGAGGTGTTGTAAGTAGACATGTTGAGAGAAAAAAATAGTTTTGAGCAGACATTAACATAAAAGGCATACGTGTAAAAATAGTAATAAAGGCCGAATCTGGTTGCTTTCCCTCCGTAAAAGTCCGTTATTGGTTTGCATCCGGAGTCTGAAATGTAGTTCAATAAATACTTTATGTAAGCAAAAGTCCAAATCATAAATAGTGATTCTCTGGTTTTTATTATTATTGATTTCAAACATTGTTTGTTGCTGAATAATTAACCGTATTATTGTACCGAACTAACACTTTCAAAACAAGAGAATATTGTCTTGGTGCATAACCAAATAACCAACAGTTTTCATATTGTTACAATGTACAATGTAAAAACAACAATAATAACTCTTTTTACAAGGAATAACATCAGCACGATCAGGACGAAATCAACACACCAACTTTTATAAGAATAGTCAAGATTTTAATTTTATTAAACAAACGAATGTGTTCACAAAATAAAAGGAGTACACTTAACAATAAAAATGGATACAGTACATGTTTCAAAAACATAAACAATAGGTAATAATAAAAAACAACCTACCGGCTAGGTAAATTTTACCGAAAAGATTTATAAGCACAAAAGACACAAAACATGCTTTAACAGCACGCATGTTTATTAACGTTAAACTTCTCAAAATGATTTTACTATCCTGTCACGTTGAAGTATTCATCAGCCTTCTACTAATACTTGTTTTATCATCATTCTACGAATACAAACTAACTAGCATTCTGTGAATACCGGATACAGATAAGTGGCGACTATTAAGTTATTAACAGAAAACATATGTTGGGTCAATTGCAGACAAGGAGTTTTGTAAAAAGGATTAACAACACACCATAATTATAAATGTGTTGATTTTATCAATAATATCGTGGAGAAATGGGAAGGATGCTTTGCAAGAAACGCTGATACAGACCTATTTGACAACAAACACCTAGTTATAAATAGGTCATGCATGAAAGGCGAATGTAGCAAAAGTATATTACATCAGGTGTTTCCCGGTACTAAAAACGGTAAATTTGTAAGAACACTTAACCCTGTTCTCCGGAAAATGCTAAAATGTAAAAATATCTTAACACTGCTTTATGTTGTAAAACACTAAATCTGCCTTTTGCTTCAAACTTAGGCCAGAGAAAATAAATAATTAGATTCTCATCCAGATTTTGGGAAAAAAAGGGGCGGTGTTTTTTTTTTAATTTTTATTTTTTATTAACGAAATACCTTAAGAAGGTATTTCGGGATGGTCTAAAACCCGTTCTGTACGGAAAAGGATATGTTTCGAATTTTTTTACCAATAATTCTTTTTTGGGCGGGTGGTTTTGGACAGGGGCGGGCGTGGATGAGAATCTAAAATATTTTTTTTTCGCTGGCCTTAGCCATACGTCGAACATACCCCTGAAGCAGCCATTTTGAATGCTGACCAGTGACGTCATCAGTTGTTGTGCACAACTATAAAATCCTAATAAAGAAAATGTCATAGCACAGACTTAGCCATACGTCGAACATACCCCTGAAGCAGCCATTTTGAATGATGACCAGTGACGTCATCAGTTGTTGTGCGCAAATATAAAATCATAATAAAGAAAATGTCATAGCACAGACTTTGCCATACGTCGAACATACCTTTAAAGCAGCCATTTTGAATGGTGACCAGTGACGTCATCAGTTGTTGTGCACAACTATAAAATCCTAATAAAGAAAATGTCATAGCACAGACTTAGCCATACGTCGAACATACCCCTGAAGCAGCCATTTTGAATGGTGACCAGTGACGTCATCAGTTGTTGTGCACAACTATAAAATCCTAATAAAGAAAATGTAATAGCACAGACTTAGCCATACGTCGAACCTACCCCTGAAGCATCTATTTTGAATGGTGGCCAGTGCCATCATCAGTTGTTGTGCACAAATATAAAATCCTAATAAAGAAAATGTCATAACACAGACTTAGCCATACGTCGAACATACCGATGACGCAGCCATTTTGAAAGGTGACCAGTGACGTCATCAGTTGTTGTGAACAAACATCAAATCCTAATAAAGAAACTGTCATAGCACAGACTTAGCCATACGTCGTACATACCCCTGAAGCAGCGATTTTGTCGAACATACCCCTGAAGCAGCCATTGTGAATGGTGATCAGTGACGTCATCAATTGTTGTGCACAAATATAAAATCCTAATAAAGAAAATGTCATAGCACAGACTTAGCCATACGTCGAATCCCTGAAGCGGGCCACATTAAATGGTTACCAGTGACGTCATCAGTTGTTGTGCACAAATATAAAATCCTAATAAATAAAATGTCATAGCACAGACTTAGCCATACGTCGAACATACCCCTGAAGCAGCGATTTTGTCGAACATACCCCTGAAGCAGCGATTTTAAATGCTGACCAGTGACGTCATCAATTGTTGGGCACAAATATAAATCCTAATAAAGCAAATGTCATAGAACAGACTTAGCTATACGTCGAACATACCCCTGAAGCAGCCATTTTGAATGGTGACCAGTGACGTCATCAGTTGTTGTGCACAAATATTATATCCTAATAAAGATAATGTCATAGCACAGAATTAGCCATTCGTCGAACAAACCCCTGAAGCAGCCCTTTTTGAATGGTTACCAGTGACGTCATCAGTTGTTGTGCACAAATATAAAATCCTTATAAAGAAAATGTCATTGCACAGACTTAGCCATACGTCGAACATACCCCAGAAGCAGCGATTTTGTCGAACATACCCCTGAAACAGCCATTTTGAATGGTGACCAGTGACATCATCAATTGTTGTGAACAAATATAAAATCCTAATAAGAAAATTTCATAGCACAGACTTAGCCATACGTCGAGCATACTCTTGAAGCAGCCATTTTGAATGGTGACCAGTGACGTCTTCAGTTGTTGTGCACAACTATAAAATCCTAATAAAGAAAATGTCATAGCACAGACTTAGCCATACGTCGAACACACCCCTGAAGCAGCCATTTGAATGGTGAACAGTGACGTCATCTGTTGTTGTGCGCAAATATAAAATCCTAATAAAGAAAATGTCATAGCACAGACTTAGCCATACGTCGAACATACCTTTGAAGCAGCCATTTTGAATGGTGACCAGTGACGTCATCAGTTGTTGTGCACAACTATAAAATCCTAATAAAGAAAATGTCATAGCACAGACTTAGCCATACGTCGAACATACCCCTGAAGCAGCCATTTTGAATGGTGACCAGTGACGTCATCAGTTGTTGTGCACAACTATAAAATCCTAATAAAGAAAATGTAATAGCACAGACTTAGCCATACGTCGAACCTACCCCTGAAGCAGCTATTTTGAATGGTGGCCAGTGCCATCATCAGTTGTTGTGCACAAATATAAAATCCTAATAAAGAAAATGTCATAGCACAGACTTAGCCATACGTCGAACATACCGATGACGCAGCCATTTTGAATGGTGACCAGTGACGTCATCAGTTGTTGTGAACAAACATCAAATCCTAATAAAGAAACTGTCATAGCACAGACTTAGCCATACGTCGAACATACCCCTGAAGCAGCGATTTTGTCGAACATACCCCTGAAGCAGCGATTTTGAATGCTGACCAGTGACGTCATCAATTGTTGTGCACAAATATAAATCCTAATAAAGCAAATGTCATAGAACAGACTTAGCTATACGTCGAACATACCCCTGAAGCAGCCATTTTGAATGGTGACCAGTGACGTCATCAACTGTTGGGCACAAATATAAATCCTAATAAAGCAAATGTCATAGAACAGACTTAGCTATACGTCGAAAATACCCCTAAAGCAGCCATTTTGAATGGTGACCAGTGACGTCTTCAGTTGTTGTGCACAACTATAAAATCCTAATAAAGAAAATGTCATAGCACAGACTTAGCCATACGTCGAACATACCCCTGAAGCAGCCATTTTGAATAGTGACCAGTGACGTCATCAGTTGTTGTGCACAACTATAAAATCCTAATAAAGAAAATGTCATAGCACAGACTTAGCCATACGTCGAACATACCCCTGAAGAAGCTATTTTGAATGGTGGCCAGTGCCATCATCAGTTGTTGTGCACAACTATAAAATCCTAATAAAGAAAATGTCATAGCACAGACTTAGCCATACGTCGAACATACCCCTGAAGCAGCCATTGTTAATGGTGACCAGTGACGTCATCAATTGTTGTGCACAAATATAAAATCCTAATAAAGAAAATGTCATAGCACAGTCTTAGCCATACGTCAAACATACCCCTGAAGCAGCCATTTTGAATGGAGACCAGTGACGTCATCAGTTGTTGTGCACAACTATAAAATCTTAATAAAGAAAATGTCATAGCACAGACTTAGCCATACGTCGAACATACCCCTGAAGCAGCCATTTTGAATGGTGACCAGTGACGTCATCAGTTGTTGTGCACAACTATAAAATCCTAATAAAGAAAATGTCATAGCACAGACTTAGCCATACGTCGAACGTACCCCTGAAGCAGCCACTTTGAAAGGTGACCAGTGCCATCATCAGTTGTTGTGCACAAATATAAAATCCTAATAAAGAAAATGTCATAGCACAGAATTAGCCATACGTCGAACATACCCATGAAGCAGCCATTTTGAATGGTGACCATTGACGTCATCAGTTGTTGTGAACAAATATAAAATCCTAATAAAGAAAATATCATAGCACAGACTTAGCCATACGTCGAACATACCTCTGAAGCAGCGATTTTGTCGAACATACCCCTGAAGCAGCGATTTTGAACGGTGACCAGTGACCTCATCAATTGTTGTGCACAAATATAAAATCCTAATAAAGCAAATGTCATAGCACAGACTTAGCTATACGTCAAACATACCCCTGAAGCAGCCGTTTTGAATGGTGACCAGTGACGTCATCAGTTGTTGTGCACAAATATAAAGTCCTAATAAAAATAATGTCATAGCACAGACTTAGCCATATGTCGAAAATACCCCTTAAGCAGCCATTTGAGAGGGTGACTAGTGAGGTCATCAGTTGTTGTTCACAAATATAAATCCTAATAAAGAAAATCTCATTGCACAGATAAGCCATACGTCGAACATATCCCTGAAGCAGCCATTTTGAGTGGTGACAAGTGACATCATCAATTGTTGTGCACAAATATAAAATCCTAATAAAGAAAATGTCATAGCACAGACTTAGCCATACGTCGAACATACCCCTGAAGCAGCCATTTTGAATGGTGACCAGTGACGTCATCAGTTATTGTGCACAAATATAAAATCCTAATAAAGAAAATGTCATAGCACAGACTTAGCCATACGTCGAACATACCCATGAGGCAGCAATTTTGAATGGTGACCAGTGACGTCATCAGTTGCTGTGCACTACTATAAAATCCTAATAAAGAAAATGTCATAGCACAGACTAAGCCATACGTCGAACATACCCCTGAAGCAGCCATTTAAGATGGTTACCAGTGACGTCATCAGTTGTTGTGCACAAATATAAAATTCTTATAAAGAAAATGTCATTGCACAGACTTAGCCATACGTCGAACATACCCCTGAAGCAGCGATTTTGTCGAACATACCCCTGAAGCAGCCATTTTGAATGGTCACCTGTGACATCATTAATTGTTGTGCACAAATATAAAATCCTAATAAGAAAATGTCATAGCACAGACTTAGCCATACGTCGAGCATACCCCTGAAGCAGCCATTTTGAAGGATGACCAGTGACGTCTTCAGTTGTTGTGCACAACTATAAAATCCTAATAAAGAAAATGTCATAGCACAGACTAAGCCATACGTCGAACATACCCCTGAAGCAGCCATTTTGAATAGTGACCAGTGACGTCATCAGTTGTTGTGAACAATTATAAAATCCTAATAAAGAAAATGTCATAGCACAGACTTAGCCATACGTCAAACATACCCTTGAAGCAGCCATTTTGAATGGTGACCAGTGCCGTCATCAGTTGTTGTGCACAACTATAAAATCCTAATAAAGAAAATGTCATAGCACAGACTTAGCCATACGTCGAACACACCCCTGAAGCAGCCATTTGAATGGTGACCAGTGACGTCATCTGTTGTTGTGCGCAAATATAAAATCCTAATAAAGAAAATGTCATAGCACAGTCTTAGCCATACGTTGAACATACCTCTGAAGCAGCCATTTTGAATGGAGACCAGTGACGTCATCAGTTGTTGTGCACAACTATAAAATCCTAATAAAGAAACTGTCATAGCACAGACTTAGCCATACGTCGAACATACCCCTGAAGCAGCCATTTCAATGGTGACCAGTGACGTCATCAGTTGTTGTGCACAAATATAAAATCCTAATAAAGAAAATGTCATAGCACAGACTTAGCCATACGACGAACGTACCCCTGAAGCAGCCGTTTTGAATGGTGACCAGTGCCATCATCAGTTGTTGTGCACAAATATAAAATCCTAATAAAGAAAATGTCATAGCACAGACTTAGCCATACGTCGAACATACCCATGAAGCAGCCATTTTGAATGGTGACCATTGACGTCATCAGTTGTTGTGAACAAATATAAAATCCTAATAAAGAAAATGTCATAGCACAGACTTAGCCATACGTCGAACATACCCCTGAAGCAGCGAGTTTGTCGAACATACCCCTGAAGCAGCGATTTTGAATAGTGACCAGTGACCTCATCAATTGTTGTGCACAAATATAAAATACTAATAAAGCAAATGTCATAGCACAGACTTAGCTATACGTCAAACATACCCCTGAAGCAGCCATTTTGAATAGTGACCAGTGACGTCATCAGTTGTTGTGCACAAATATAAAGTCCTTATATAAATAATGTCATAGCACAGACTTAGCCATATGTCGAAAATACCCCTTAAGCAGCCATTCGAGATGGTGACTAGTGACGTCATCAGTTGTTGTGCACAAATATAAAATCCTAATAAAGAAAATGTCATTGCACAGATAAGCCATACGTCGAACATATCCCTCAAGCAGCCATTTTGAATAGTGACCAGTGACGTCATCAATTGTTGTGCACAAATATAAAATCATAATAAAGAAAATGTCATAGCACAGACTTAGCCATACGTCGAACATACCCCTGAAGCAGCCATTTTGAATGGTGACCAGTGACGTCATCAGTTATTGTGCACAAATATAAAATCCTAATAAAGAAAATGTCATAGCACAGACTTAGCCATACGTCGAACATACCCATGAGGCAGCCATTTTGAATGGTGACCAGTGACGTCATCAGTTGCTGAGCACTACTATAAAATCCTAATAAAGAAAATGTCATAGCACAGACTAAGCCATACGTCGAACATACCCCTGAAGCAGCCATTTTAAATGCTGATCATCGACGTCATCAGTTGTTGTGCACAACTATAAAATCCTAATAAAGAAAATGTCATAGCACAGACTTAGCCATTCGTCGAACATACACTTGAAGCAGCCATTTTGAATGGTGACCAGTGCCGTCATCAATTGTTGTGCACAACTATAAAATCCTAATAAAGAAAATGTCGTAGCACAGACTTAGCCATTCGTCGAACTCACCCCTGAAGCACCCATTTTGAATGGTGACCAGTGAGGTCATCAGTTGTTGTGCACAACTATAAAATCCTAATAAAGAAAATGTCTTAGCACAGACTTAGCCATACGTCGAACATACCCCTGAAGCAGCCATTTTGAATGGTGACCAGTGACGTCATCAGTTGTTGTGCACAACTATAACATCCTAATAAAGAACTGTCATAGCAAAGACTTAGCCATACGTCGAACATTCCCCTGAAGCAGCGATTTTGTCGAACGTACCCATGAAGCAGCGATTTTGAATGGTGACCAGTGACGACATCAATTGTTGTGCACAAATAAAAAATCCTAATAAAGAAAATGTCATTCCACAGACTTAGCCATACGTCGAACATACCCTTGAAGCAGCCATTTTGAATGGTGACCAGTGCCGTCATCAGTTGTTGTGCACAACTATAAAATCCTAATAAAGAAAATGTCATAGCACAGACTTAGCAATACGTCGGACATACCCCTGAAGCAGCCATTTTGAATGGTGACCAGTGACGTCATCAGTTGTTGTGCACAACTATAAAATCCTAATAAAGAAAATGTCATATCAAAGACTTAGCCATACGTCGAACATTCCCCTGAAGCAGCTATTTTGTCGAACATACCCCTGAAGCAGCGATTTTGAATGGTGACCAGTGACGTCATCAATTGTTGTGCTTAAATATTAATCCTAATAAAGAAAATGTCATAGCACAGACTTAGCCATACGTCGAACAAACCTCTGAAGCAGCCATTTTGAATGGTGACCAGTGACGTCATCAGTTGTTGTGCACAAATATACAATCCTAATAAAGAAAACGTCATAGCACAGACTTAGCCATACGTCGAACATACCCCTGAAGCAGCCATTTTGAATGGTGACCAGTGACTTCATCAGTTGTTGTGCACAAATATAAAATCCTAATAAAGAAAATATCATAACGCAGACTTAGCCATATGTCGAACATAACCCTGAAGCAGCCATTTTGACCAGTGACCAGTGACGTCATCAGTTGTTGTGCACAAATATAAAATTCTAATAAAGAAAATGGCATAGCACACACTTAGCCATACGTCGAACATACCCCTGAAGCAGCCATTTTGAATAGTGACCAGTGATGTCATCAATTGTTGTGCACAAATATAAATTCCTAATAAAGAAAATTACATAGCTCAGAATGTTTTTCATGTAAATAAAATAATATTGGAAATTTATTATAAAAGTGATTTTTTTTAGTGAATTTCATTTTTTTTTAAAAATCATGATTATAAAACTTATTAACGAAACATCAATTTGTGCGCATGAACATGATGTCACCGATTATTTTAAAACGGCCGCCAGCATACTTAAGTTTCGATATTTAAATACACTATCTCAGCAACCAGTTGAACGATTTTGAAAATGTTTTCAGTTTCTGTGCTCAATGTCAAAATATCTTTGCTATAATAGCTGATTCCGTTAGCTAGCTCTTTTACAGTAAATCGTAAACATGGTTGTGGAGGCAGTCATTCGTCTCAATTGTCACAAGTGTGACGCGCTAACAATTTGTATCAAAGTGAAAAAAACTAACATGCACAATTTAAAGTAATAACATCAATTAATTTGTCTTCAGGAGTATGAGGCCTGAAACTCTAAATGGAATACTGGCCAATGATTTTAGATTTTATTGAGTTATGTTTCTTCGAACAAGATTTTTCATGATGAATTTTTTTCATGGTGAATTCCAGAAAAAAATGTGTTCGGAATTATGTGACTTTGCCTGCTCAACCGTTTTGTGTTTTGTGGCGAAATCGTGTGCGGACCTTTATGCCTGGGTAGAGAGGCGGTGCGGGTTTAAGTTTAATTTATCGATGTCGTCCTTGCCGTCTGATCAGGATTTGCATTGGTCGTATCTTAATCAGAAATATATTGATGAATCTAAAAGCGAACAGTGGAGATCCTGATCAGACGGTACTCATCAGAATATCCATGCCGTCTGATCTGGATCTACACTGGTCAACGTGAAGCGTCTTTAATAATATCTGTAGATACTCTTAACCGTTTTCACTTTAGCTTAAGTCTGAAATATATTTACATATTTTCTTTACAAAACTACTCGCGTCAACCACTTAACCATTAAGTGTCAAACTGTTCTAATTAGTGCTCAATAATCTGAATGTCGGATAAAATAAGTACCGGTACAATTAACGGTTCATGTTCTGTTGAATAAAGTTAAACAATTTGCTTTGTAGATGTTTTTGATAACGCAATAAAATTGTAAGTAAAATTCATAGTTGTTTCTTTTCTACATGTATACTGTCACATTAAATGGTTGTGTACGCTTGCACTTAATTTAATAAGAGACAAGCTCACCAGTCTTTAATTGAGAAAACGTTTGCAAGAGAAAACATCCTGTATCACTTGAAATGACAAGAGAGCATAAATAGATGGTTCTCATAATAATTAAAGTTTATAGACTTGAAAAGACATAATAGAGCCTCTACCTTCTTACTGTATAACATTTATGTTAGATTTGGTACCTCTATTAACATGCTTAGTAATAGGCATTCAAATGGGTAGTTATTGTGCACCCCTTGTCCTCGTTCTGTTTTTATAAAGTTAAAACTTTATTTTATCTCTTTCTACCGAACATCAAGATGGTATGATTACAGCTTTTAACAACAACTAGAGGTACCATGATGATTTAATAAACTAGTTAAGAACTACAGCTTAATAAAGCGAACACTTCAGAAAAGCAAGCAAACATTCTAAATCAGTTCACTGAAGATGGTTACATTATTTCTAAAATACATGATAAAAGACAAGATTTTAATTTTATAAATTATATAGTAAATGTTCCGTTTTTTAGACGGTGATCTTCCTTGTGCAACGTGTTTATATTTCACAGCTTGTTTGCTTTTCTAAAGCTTGTAATGATGTTAAAGATTTCATCAAATGCAATTTTAACAAACACACCACAAACGAAGTTCACTAGGTAAGCAGTACACTTTATGATAAGTGACTATTAGAAAGTATACCGTACAAATTATGAAGGGTGATTATTTGTAAGTAAGCCGTACACATTATGATGGGTGATTATTATTAAGTCAACCGTACACTTTATGATGGTACCCACATTTATTAGTTAGTAAGCCGTACACATTAAGATGGGGACTATAAGTATGTAAGCCGTACAAATTATGATGGGTGACTATTATTAAGTTAGCCGATGATGAGTGACTATGAGTTATTAAGCCGCACACTTTATGATAAGTGACTAAAAGTAAGTAAGCCGTACACTTTGTGATGAGTGACTATTATTAAGAAATCAATACACATTACAATGGGTGCCTTTGAGTAAGTAAGCCGTTATTGGGAACCGTCAAACAGTTGTCTCTCGGTGTCGGGGATAGTGTTTCAAAACATTTCAAAAATTATCCCGTCCACCTTGGGACAACAGTTTGACTGTTCCAAATCACATATGAAAGCAATATATAATAATGAATAAATGGGGTTACCCTTACTGGGCCTGAAAAAAAAACAACAACTTAGCCGATCTAACTGACTATAAGGCTGATTTGTGTAACTGTGCTCTCTACTCCTCTCTACAGTTTTGCTGTGTGGGGAGGCTGTGTCTTCTACATTTCGCCATTCCTGGTGATTTATAACGAATATTTTACTTCTTTCATTCAAATGAACGCGTTTTTTTATTATACTAACCAAAGATCCAGGGTCTACATCAACACCGTCCAGAGTTTTGTAAATAAACGAGTCGTCAGAAGACAGTTTACAATCTGTGAATAATCTTGTGAAAATTAACAAGTGATATTATAACAATATAGAAATTGCTCATAACCATATATGAATTGTACTTTTAACACTTGAACTGTAACATCTATTTTGAAGTGGGCCTTTTCCTTATTATATTATGTTTGCTGTACTTGTTTCCATGCAATTTTTACTTTTTTGTTTTTATAAACAACGCAGGGAATGTGAAATTAAAAATATTAACAACATTAAGGAAACAATGGGAATGGATTGCAAGAATCGGTATATGCATGCACATGACACAACATAGCACAACTGATGAAGATATAAACTGAGGATATTTGATTTTACCAGTGTAAGATAGAAATATATTTCACCGAGTGAGAGTCTAAATTCGTATTTTACGAGTGATGATGCCACGAGTGAAAATACATTATTACCGAGGTCACGGGTGTAATATTTAACAAATAAAACATGGCATTGAGGGCAATATGCAAGTTTACGGACTGGTTGGTCAGACTGAGGAAGGTATATGGCCCGAAGCGCAGCTGAGGGCCATATACCTTCCGAGGTCTGACCAACCAGTCCGTAAACTTGCATATTGCCCTCAATGCCATGTTTTATTTGTTATATTATACCGAATCTAAATTCTTTCATATCTTTTGTTGCTGTCATTTTTACTATAATTTGCTTTTAAATAATAATTTGATTTGTTCAGTGTGTAAAAAATCCCATACAGATTTTTTATTATTTACAAGCCATGAGGCATATAAAGCACGCCTTTTATTAATCCATTTTTGTTAATCAAATTAAATATTACTAGGCAACAGACCCGCACTTTATAAGCACTTCATGAAATGTATAAATACAATTCATAATTAAATTTAAGACAAATCATGTCTTTTCATCAACATTTAATAAATCTATGTGAACAATAACAATAAATTCAGTAAACAGAATCATTTAACAACAAAATAAAATCTCTGGGAGAATTAAATAGAATATTGACAGTTTAAGCTAAACTTGTTTACTTTATAATTAAAGTACTTCTGGTAGTATTTAAATTACTAGATGTCTGTAGTGTATCTAGTTATAATTATGAAACTGGATCTGGCATCCATGGAAGGAAAATGACGACTGTCCTTGACCTAGGGCATTGTTTTGTATCTGAAGTGAACTTTCGGCTCGCACATGGTTGATCACATTCAAAGGGCCGCCCGAAAGACGTGTTGGATGTGGCGCTACTATGTCAGCTTGCACAAGTTTGGACCCAATCACAGGGCCTGCAGAGATAGGTTGTGGATGTGGCTTCGAAAACTGTGCTAGGTCAGTGTTTATCGTTGAGGATGTTTGTTGGTTTTCATAAGACGTAATATCCTTCAGAATTGACTCAGTTTGCGAAAGAGAAAGTGCCAAAACATCATTCAAGCCATCTTCAAACTCATGTTCACTGGCGGGTTCAGGTGCTAAACTACTGATTGTAGCAGACATTTCTTTTTTCTGTTTTACAGTTGTGTCACGAACATAACTTTTGACTGAGGCTTCATTTCTATGACCAGACACAGTCATTATGTGCCTCGCTTCAAATCCTGCATGGCTGAGAGCAGTTATAGCCGTTGCCCGGATACAGTGGTTGGTGTATTCCTGTGAAAGACCAGCACCAGTGGAGAGTTCCTTCATACGTGTACCCAGCTTGTTTTTCCCAAGTGGGCGATTTTCATACCAGATCGGGTCTGAATCAAAAAAGCAGTCTCTTGGTGTCTGGAACAGAGCTCCGCATTTGGGATTTAGTTTTGACAAATATTTCTCAAAGCTTTTTACTGGGCACATTTTACCACCTGTTTCATACATTCTTACATTTTTGTCTTGAATTTCACTGTGCTTTATGCCTTGATGGTTCTTCGATAGTTCTGAATCCACCTGACAGACATACCGCTTGCCTAAAGCATCTGTTCTGATATCAAACATGGACGGTTTTAGCTCGCGCTGGTTCTCGCGCCCTCTTCTACAAAAGTACAGACACAATTCAAACCAAACTTTGTTTAAAAGTCCATATGGTGTCATAGTGTCAAGCACCCTGGAACCGTATAAACGCTCTAAATCAGCTTTCTCGATGGACACTTTGTGATCAACAGTTCCTTTTCCAGTTTTGCAGGTATCCTTACACATACAAACAAACATGTCGTTGGCCTCTTTAAACTCAACATCTCGGGTTATGTCAATGTTGGTAGATTGACTCAAGTACCTGAAAAAGAAATTGGTATCCTTATTTGTAAAATCAACAAGATCAGAAAAACACTCAAAATATTAAGATGTTTCGCCTTTAGATCAAAACAAAGTAAAACTGTCAATTTTCTCAGTTATCGATATAGCTACAGAAAATCTCTATGGGCATGTAGATAAAATTAAAAATCTAGCAGTCATGTGTCACTGGGACCCTACTAATATTTCATGTCAATCATGACAAAAAAATGCATACAAAATACGCTAATTCTGCTTGGTTCGAAATGGTCAGGGAACGAAAGTTAAAATACTGCAATTTTTTTATATTGACATAAAAATATATGACAGTTGAGAAAAAGCAATTACCTGCAAAGTCCACTTCGTATTGCAATCAGGGTTGTCCTCTTATATCGTTCTCCAGACGCATTTCTAACCTCGGCGTAGAATGAACGCAGTCGACTGTTTAGAAGCCCTCTCGAGTAGGTTTCAAAAGAAGAATCGTGGCCTTTTTCTGCTAGATAAGTTCGGAAGAGCTTCACTGATTGTTTTGTCGCGACTTTAGTGTTTTTTGAATCCTTAGATTCGCTTAGTTTAAGTAAATCTGTCTCCGATAAAGAGGCGAATCGCTGAGTCATTTTGACAGTTCGTCTGTTTGTGTTGTCGTAAACTTTACACGTTGTAAAAAAACGCATTGAAAGAGTCAAACAGGATGACGTCAAAAACGGTCAATATAAGAATTATGGACCGGATAGCCGGTCAATATGCGATTTATGGACTGGATGACGTCATATTAAATACAGAAGGGCTTATGCAAATGAGGTATAATATATTTCTATATTCCATTGATACAAACACATTTTCTTTTTATTTATGCTTTTAGTGCACAATTTGTGTGAATTCGACAGATATATTTGATGAGATGGCGCCAAAAAAGTTCGTTTATGATGTTTGTTAAACGTTTTTATATAGAATGTCTGTGCGTTTGGGTACAAACGTGAAAAAAACAGTGACAATAAAAATGATATTCCGCTGTTTGAAAACAGTGAAATGCCACTTTTGTTTCACCGGGAATATTTTGTAATTCACTGTAAAGCATAAAATAAAAATATCACAACAAGGAGTAAATGTCGTGATGAGCATTAAAACTTTCGGAAAAATCATCATAAATAATATTTCACGAAACGCATCATTCAAATAAATTGCGATAAGAAACCGTTAGAATAAAGAACAAAAGGCAGTTAAGATATTCCTAATAAGGCATGAATAATTACAAGAGAGCGAAATAACTGTTTACCTTGAATCCTTTCTGCGTCTGACATTAGGAATAGGCATAACGCTATTAATATAACCAGCACAAATATATCCATGGTTTACAATGCACACTTTTCGCATACCAAAGAAAAACCTTACAGAATAAATCTCACCAAATATTAAAAAGAAATCAAATATTAAAGTGTGCTTATAACGCGCACGCAGTACTTTTAAGATCTTGATATGAAAACAGGAACTGAATAATTGGTTTCACTTGCGGTTTATACGAACCAATAAATTGGAGAAAAAGAATGTTCAAGTGTTGTGTTAAGCACGTCGGGATTGTTTTTAAGTACTAGAGCTCATTTCAAGTTATATATAGTTTTCTGATACTTAAGATGTTTCGTTGAATGAATAGCAAAAGGCAGTTTAAGATATACATGAAAAGACGTCCAGCATAAGTAAAAATGTAGACCGTTAAGCACAACCGAAATATTCTACCGGTATTTCACTGTGAACAGGCCGCTTTAACAGAATAAGATCCCAAGGCCGGTTTCAATTGACCATGTTGACCGTCAGTGGCAAAGCATATTGTCCCTTCGCGTTTGAACCATGGTTCTAGGCTGCACCAACCAGAGCTTTTCTACGAGCAAACAAGAACTAAGTACCTTGATAGATGAACTCCAACAAAACCGTGTACTTAACAATGCTGAATGCAAACGCACGCAAAGATATAAAATATAAGAAGATGATGGTGTTGCTAGGCGAAACACGCGAAAAAACGAATCGAGACAAGTGCACATGGATTAAAAAATAACATGCTGACATGAATAATTTGTATTATGATATTGCCCCTAGCTGGGAGTGAACCCGCACCGTCACGATGACAGCGCCTAACCTTCCATGTATAGACTTTACTTGTTGCCCTTTTGATGCTAATATTTTTTAAACAATACATTTATAACAATCAAAACACGTATCTTTAAAAGGCAAGTTAACTAAGAAAACGTAGTCTAGTTGTTTAAAAATTCAAACACCGTCTAATAAGGGATTTGAGAAATAACCATATTTAGGGTTTCCACTTGTCTTCTTTACTTATTTATAATTTTACTGTTAACATACTTTTATTTGATTGTCAGAAGTGAATTTCATTTCTAGCGTTAGTTCAGTTAAATATATAGCGTGATTTCTCATTCTGCTCTTTTTAGACTCTATGCTCCAGGTGTCCAATAAGCAATCAGTAGCCATATTTTAACAATCTGGTGGCTCACCGATCTGACATTTTCCTTGTTTCTAGTCAGGCTTTAACTTCTACGATTACTGAGATAGGCTTTCCCTTTCTCTTTAAAAATTAACAACGGGAACAAACAGTAACAAACTATTTAATTAAAACAGAAACAACCTCTATAAAACCAGTCGCTTTTGTGGCTTTCTCGATTTTGTATTCTACACTCATCATGGAACGAACATTAGATTAATTTTTCGCGTTGGTTCCCGACAATTTTGCGCGGACGCAAAACGCGACGTTTCTGTTTCGACATGCCTCTGATATGTAAGAACTGAAATTTAAAAGATATATCGAGGGGTCAGTGCAAAACTATTGTAACTCCTTTTTTATTTCAATGTAGTTACAATAGTTTTGCACTGACCCCTCGATATGATATTTACATAAATAAATATTAATCTTCTAAACATGCATGCATAACTTTATTAAAAGAACCTAGAAGTTTGATTTGTTTTTAATTCATCTCATCGTGTTCTTTTTGATATGACTCCATGTACTTTGATAAACGATCATTAAGTACCAATCCTTTAGGCTTTTCATTGCTACTAGCTTCATATGTTTTTATGCCTGTGTGCTTGTTCATGCAACATTGTCGTTTCACCAAGGCAACTTGTATTTGTGTGTTGATATGAGAACCTATTGGGACAAGTGTGAGGTTGATGCACCCTGGTTTTAACCCCTAGTGGCAAATTATTTTGCCACTGACCGTTCCAAGGCGGTTACTCCATGTGTTCATATAATTGGTTTTGGTGTGTACATATAATTGGTTTTGGTGTCTTATTTGAATTTGAAATAATTATAAACACATGCTCTATTTTCCTCTCTTCTTTTTCGCTGCTTGGGTAGACTGTGTTTTGTCGGTGTGGCGATTCCTGATATGCATATTTCACCTTTTCTGACATGCCAGGTCATAGAACAGATGGGTGGTGCATAGTAAATGTTAGTCGGGACCTGGTCAAGGACAGTTCAGTTGTATCAAATGCTCTTTTAAAGAACTAATGAACAGTCATCACTGATCATACATTCAACTTGATTTCCAAATAAAAGATATATATAGGCATTGCTACTTGACAAAGTATCTGAGATGAAGAGTAATCGACAGAAATAGTTAAAGTGGTAGTTCGGATTATAATACTCAATTATCATTGCATTGGCATTTTAAAACTGACAACAGAAACGAAAATTAAAAAAAAAATGGTTTACTAGTTGCCGAGATATTGTCAGTTCAAAGTTTATTAAAATGTAAGTTGGCAGCCATTTGGAGATGACCAAGACATCAAAAATCAAAAATTAACATGCGAACATTGTATATTTAACAGTAATTGTCATTATGCAATTTATGTCTAAAAATAGCAGGAAATATTAAACTACACATGACATACTTAAAATCACGCGTATAAAGAACTTTCAATATAATTACTATAATGACCTTTAAAAAAGGTGAAATATGCATATCAGGAATCGCCAGATTAAAAAAAAAACAGCCTCTTAAGTTCTTTTATTATTTTCTTATTTTAAGAATTTATATTTATGCACAAGAATTGATGATGTAAGTGATCAACTTTCAAAATGGCTGGCTTGAAAGTAATAAATAAGCGAATTCAGGCAGATGTTACCTAAATTATGTTAAGTTATTTATAATCCAA
This sequence comes from Corbicula japonica, assembly GCA_038501625.1. Taxonomy (NCBI): domain Eukaryota; kingdom Metazoa; phylum Mollusca; class Bivalvia; order Venerida; family Cyrenidae; genus Corbicula; species Corbicula japonica. Next base: position 49,829 of record JAZAYU010000939.1, on the reverse strand, counting down.
TTTTCAAAATTCTTAGAAAGAGGCTAAGAAATTGTGTAGATATTTGCAATAGGATATATATTTCCAGAACACTTCTAAACAATCGTTTGAAAGGGACGTATGTACGAATTTCTGTTAAATTGTTAATTCATTTTTGCAGTGTTCGATCACCATTTGCACGTCGTTTAGACATTGTGGCTTGTTCGAATCAAGTAATGAAATGAAAATCAGCAGAACTTAATATAATGGTTAAGGACAAATATTAAATTTAAAAAAATGCACATTTAGTCAATCACTTCTTTGAGGTGTACATGCATGTACATTATATCACCTATTGTTCGTCCTGCAGATATATATCCATTTAGTACAACTTACGGCAATAAATACACACATAGCCTTATCTGTGTATATAAATAAATAATTTCCAACTGCTTTGCGGAAACTGATTACATTTGGGAATTATATAAAGCGTAATGATTTCTCTAAAAGAGATAATATAAATCAGTGTACCAACAAAACCATCTCAAAATTCTCCTATCTGTAGCAATTTGTTTTATCGTTCTGTTAGAGTGTTTTGGCAATTTAAGAAATATTGAGACTTTAACAAGGAAGTTTAGTGTTTTAAGGAAAAGAAAATTGAAAGAAATGTTCAATGGCGGAAGTTTCGAACTTGCAGTTTCCATTCTGACGTATGTCGCTTTACCCATAGGTAGACGACGGTCATTCCAAAACGGGAAAGCAAGGCACAGTCTTGACAAACGCTGTGTAATTCTGGATGTTAAATACCTACCCGGAAAACATGGGTATATGGGACCCATATGGGCACGCCCATATCGGTTTGCCCATACTGGACCCATATAGGACCTGGGTTTGCCCATATGGGTCCCATATTACAGCCCAATTTGAAAAACAAATTCATATACATTTATTTAATTAAAACAAATGTAATTTTAGCTAGAATATTACATTCTTGACATAAACTGATGTATATTATTATTAAAAGAAAAATACTAGGTAAAATGTAGACATGATAACTCATATGGGGCCCATATGGGACCCACATGGGCTAACCTATTTTACAGCAAGTGCGCAAATTGAATTTTTAAATAGAATTTAATGTTTATGTATAAAACAAAATATGTATCATTTTATAGCTTTTTATATCAACAAGAAGCATAAAATGATATTGCCATTATAATTATTTCAAATTCAATAGTCAAACCAAGCATGAAATATTTTCATGTTTGTCGGGATGGGTGGCTTTCATTGTTGCATTTTTATCTAGTCTGAAATACCCGTAAAAGTAAAAATGATCTCATTTAAAAACTAGCTGCTGAGTTGGATGCTGATCACAAAAAATGAAAAACAAAATATCAACCATTGTCAAGCACACCAGGCAACGGTTAATCCGATTGAAGAATACGAAGATCAAAGACATTCCTGCAATTCCCGAACTGGTTAGCATTCGAGCAGAATTCCAGCAGTTTCCGTCAATATTTGATGACGATGCCTGTCACCATTACTGTATGAATGACCTAAGAGCATTGCTCAAAGCAAGGAGCGGAAATATCAGGATGTCAATGTGACCCTTTATAGAATATCTTCTTTCCAATGAGTATGAGTGTTCATGGCTATTTTTAGAATAAGAGTGCCTCACACATTTCCAAAACTGATTCCGGCATCAAAATAAAAACGTGAACTATGAATATCAGGAATTGCCACATCAAGCAGACACAGCCTCCCCAAACAGCAAAACAGTAGAGAGAAAAAAGCATGGTCATACACTAATCAGTAACCAAATAGACGCCACAAACAATTAACGAAAGTGAAAACCCGAGGGGTTACCGCCTTGGGGGTTTAGAGTATGTTGCGCCAACCTCAAGTTTGCCCAATCAGTTTCTTAAATAGATGAAAAGGGAACTTTGAAAGCCACCGAACACGACAAATATGAAAATACTGCAGGCTCGGTTTGATTGAGCCTGTTCATGGGCAGTAATGGGAATGCTTATTACTGCCCACGCCGCCTAGCCCCGGGTTGAGCGCAACTCAGTAATTACACCATTAAATAGTACAATTTCGATCCATCCCAAACGATGGTATGCATATGGCGGTGAACATGGAACCTTCAATGAGGTATTTTCAGATTAATACCATTCCATGTTCAGCGGCGTATGGTCCCCAGATAAAAGAATGGGTTTGCCCTAAACGAGAAAACAATGGGCGGAACTAAACAGAATAGAATTTTGACAGGGGATCTTAGAATATAAATCCTGCATATCACAGACTACGCCAAAGGCAAAATTTAAAAACCAGGAAGTATATTCTTGGGGGTGATTGGACAATATCCAAATCTATATTGGCTGGGATATTAAAACCACCTATCTATAAACTGGCCGAAATATTAAAACAAAAGGAATTTTAGAAGTACCATTAACATAGTACATAAGTATCGTGCTCAGCCGACCTTCAAAGGACGTAACTGATAACAGCACTGATTGAATGTACGGGGAGACTTTTTACAGCCGCCACACGGCACAAACAACGCAACTGTGATATTGAAATAGATAAAAAGGGAACTTTGAAAGCCACCGAACACGACAAATATGAAAATACTGCAGGCTCGGTTTGATTGAGCCTGTTCATGGGCAGTAATGGGAATGCTTATTACTGCCCACGCCGCCTAGCCCCGGGTTGAGCGCAACTCAGTAATTACACCATTAAATAGTACAATTTCGATCCATCCCAAACAATGGTATGCATATGGCGGTGAACATGGAACCTTCAATGAGGTATTTTCAGATTAATACCATTTCATGTTCAGCGGCGTATGGTCCCCAGATAAAAGAATGGGTTTGCCCTAAACGAGAAAACAATGGGCGGAACTAAACAGAATAGAATTTTGACAGGGGATCTTAGAATATAAATCCTGCATATCACAGACTACGCCAAAGGCAAAATTTAAAAACCAGGAAGTATATTCTTGGGGGTGATTGGACAATATCCAAATCTATATTGGCTGGGATATTGAAACCACCTATCTATAAACTGGCCGAAATATTAAAACAAAAGGAATTTTAGAAGTACCATTAACATAGTACATAAGTATCGTGCTCAGCCGACCTTCAAAGGACGTAACTGATAGCAGCACTGATTGAATGTACGGGGAGACTTTTTACAGCCGCCACACGGCACAAACAACGCTACTGTGATATTGAAATAAATGAAAAGGGAACTTTGAAAGCCACCGAACACGACAAATATGAAAATACTGCAGGCTCGGTTTGATTGAGCCTGTTCATGGGCAGTAATGGGAATGCTTATTACTGCCCACGCCGCCTAGCCCCGGGTTGAGCGCAACTCAGTAATTACACCATTAAATAGTACAATTTCGATCCATCCCAAACGATGGTATGCATATGGCGGTGAACATGGAACCTTCAATGAGGTATTTTCAGATTAATACCATTCCATGTTCAGCGGCGTATGGTCCCCAGATAAAAGAATGGGTTTGCCCTAAACGAGAAAACAATGGGCGGAACTAAACAGACTAGAATTTTGACAGGGGATCTTAGAATATAAATCCTGCATATCACAGACTACGCCAAAGGCAAAATTTAAAAACCAGGAAGTATAAAGAACAACGAGTACAAATTGTCTTGGTGAAATAACTCCGACCCAACCATCAGCTCAACAATGCTGCATGCAAAAGCACACAGCATATCGAGGGCTTGGCGCAAAACTGGACCAACTCAGTTTTTGTAAACTTTTCAGGAGACACAAAAAACGTAATAACTTTCTTAAAATTATGATTTCATGAATGAAAATTTACACTTTTGGTGTGAATCCTGACTGAATTTGGTCAGTGATATTATTTTTTAATTTTATTTAGTGGAATTATGGCTTTAGGCAGTTGGACTTAAAATGCACTGAGCTTTTCAGTGCAAAACATGTCCATCTTAAGTTAGACTTAATATGCAACAGATAGTTCAATGCGAAAAAGGTCCAACCTAAAACGGACTTCTTTTGCACTGAAAGTTAAAAGTAAATAAGGTCTAACTGGCAAAAAACAGTCTTTTTGGAAAAAAAGAGTAAAAATTAAAAACAAAATAATAGGTTTAAACACAAAAAGGGCCAAATAGTAAACTAAAAATCATCTGCAATGCAAAAAGAAAATGGCAAAGAGACCTAAATATCAACAATTTGGATTGGCAGAGTGTGTATAAAATACCTTTTAAAGTTACTAAAGACTCTAAACTTCAATGGATGCAGTTTCGAATCAATCATAGAATCTTGGGAACAAACTACCTTTTAAAGAAAATGAGTTTACGTGATAATGATCTTTGCTCATTTTGTAATAGGTTACCAGAAACACTATTGCATTTATTCTGTGAATTTGAAATAACTCAAGCTTTTTGGCTTGAATTAAAAGCATGGATAAACAATAAATGTATAAATATAAATGTTAACTGGTTAAAAGAACACATCTTATTTGGAGACAAGTCTATCCAAACTGCCTTGAATAAAATACTTCTGTTAGCAAAATGCTATATATACAAATGTAAAATGAGTTCATCTATACCTAACTTAAATGCCTTTAAAATAGTGTATATTTAACCTATAAATTAGAATATTATAATGCCCAACAGTCTTTTAGTTTACATAATTTTGAAAAAAATTGGGGTCCAGTGGCAGCTCTTACAAAGACACAGGATAGGTAATTTATATACATTGTGTTAAGATATACAGCTTTGGTTCTCTCTTTCTCTCTTCCGTCTTTCCCTTATCTAAATTTTCAATTCTCTTGCTTCTCCCTTTAAAAACCACCCACCGGATGGCTTCTGGCCTTTTTAGAAACTTTATTACAAAAAACACAAGTAAATTGCATTTAAATTAATTATAGTTCAGCATCTTCCAAACTAGTACATTATGTCTTAATAATTTGTGTATCTATATTAGTCAAGCCTGTCTTAAGGTCCAATTTACGGAAATCCCGAAAATGACTTATAAATTCAGGTGGTCTTTGTTCACAGGTTTTATTTTTCTCTAAATCAGTGAAGAAGGCAATAAAATATAGCCTTCATTAGCAATTGATCTCACGAGTGGCCCTTATCACATGCTTGGCTGCAATAGATTTGTCATGTTAAAATGTCATAAATTGCTTTTGAAACTTTTTTGAAGTCTTTTATTCTCTGTTTGAAACATAGCAAATATTGATGTTAACCTATGTAAAACTTATGATAAAATGTCATAAATTGTTTTTGAAATTTCTTTGAATCCTATCTTCTATTCTCTGTTTGAAACCTAGCAAATATGGATGTTAACATTAGCAAAACTCATGTTAAACTGATACACATTTTGAAGGGAAATTGTAAATGAATTTGTTCTAAAATATTGCTTAAAAATTTTGTGATGGTTACATAACATAGGATCCTAAATTCTTTGTAACTTTATTAAGTATCTTTGTACTTAGAAGATGCTTAAAATGTGATCTCGATGTACTGTATTTTAATGCTTACTTGAATAAAAATAATTACAAAAAAATATCATCTGCTTCTGTTGCAGGAACTTAGCTTAGAGATTTTTACAAATATATTTTTATCTGATATGAAAATATCCAAAAGTTTCCAAGTTATCTGTTTATAACTAATCCAACTCTAATAATAAATAAAAACACTTTATGGTGAACAATAGGATTATTATTTATCATCAAACTCTGCAAATGCAAAACACGTTAACAGCTGCACTTATAAAAAGTGTGATGCACTTTTTTTGCTTTAGCCTGTTTGCCCTTTGTCACATGTGAAATGCCTTAATTAAATGTAGTTCATTTATCAAACAGTTTCCTTCAAATCTAGACAAAACACTTATAACAGCTTTGTGTTGGTGAACAGTAGAAATCATGATCTATTCTTTGTATAATATTGCTCTTACATTTAAGCTGTTTGGGATGGTCTTAAATGAACAGTTTGCATTACAGAAACTGTGATTTGCCCTAGCCTAAATGTACAGTTAGCCTCTATGTCTGACACCAAGGTTTAAGGCCATCGCCACACTCCTCCCAATTCTATTCATCGATAAAATAAAAATCATCAAATCTCAGTAATGACAAAATGCCATTCAATGAAACTTTGCACAAATGAAGGTTGCTAATGTATCTTTATTTTGCATACAAAAAGACAACTAAGAAAAGTAAAGAAACAAAGCTAGACCTAAAAATTCCTTGAATTCTATTTACATGCATTCACAAAAACTAGGCGATGCAGAACATTACTTTAAATTCCCTCATGAGCGCAATGATACTGACAAGAAAATGTTGTGTACTTTGTAAAAAACGTTCAACTATTAAAAGAGAAATCAGTGATTGTCATCCGTTTACGCGACCAGGAAATTGAAGGTCAAATACACTTTTACTAATATCTCGTAAAGTTTACATAAGTAAATCATGAGGACACAATAAATTGTTGTCAGTATCATATTACTCATGTGGGCATTTAAAATGATGTTTTGTGTTCTTTAGTTTTTGTGAATTTATGTAAATAGAAGTTGAGGGAATGTTTAGATCCTGCTATGTTTCTTTACTTTTCTAATATCTCTTACCATCTGTAAAATAAAGATACATTAATAACAAACACTTGTGCAAAGTTTCATTTAACAGCATTTTGCCGTTATTGAGATTTTGATAATTTTCTTTTTATCGATGAATAGAATTGAGAGGAGTGTGGAAGGCCCTTAATGTCAAAAATGTCGTGCTGATATAAAAAAAATTAACAATATTGTTATCTTCAGCAGCATTTTTATTATTTTTTTGTGTTCAAGCCCTTTATATTTTGTCCCTTGATGTCTTAACATAATTTGGTATAGTTTCAGCCAATTATTTGTTCAACAGCAGCATGCATGGAGTTTTTCCAGAATTTCTTTCACTATTTTCATATTAAGTGCAATTTTGATTTAGCATATTTGTGCATAATGCAACAAAGTTTTTGTTTCTATTTGTCCCCGGCCCCACAATAATCAGAATACAAAATGGCTTTCCTATTTGCAGGATTGCTGTTTAAGAAATCTGTACACACATGATGCAATTAATTTTACATGACACTCAGCCAGATGTGTATATAGTAGATGTATATACATTCACCTAAAGTTCTAATTAGTCACAATTTTGCAGAATTTTGAATTACATAGACATTTATTCAAATCTTTAACTGTCATTAACTGTTAATAAAAGTGTTTTATTCATTATAAAACGTTGTATTATAGACTTGGGAAAAAGTTTGAGTTACTGTATAAGTGGTTATTTGTGCGGGCTCCAAATTCTGTAGTTTTGTTAAAATTATGGGTGTTTTTATTTCTGCATACATTATTTCTGCGGCATCAAGTTTTTTCATAATTGGACTAAAATTCAATGTCTTGCAAGAAAGTGGAAATATAAAGATTTTTGTCATTGCAATACAAACTTATTAAAATAAAGTAAAATCTAATACATGTATCATGTTTAAGTTACCAATCACCTGTAAATGGAAATTCTTTCCGTAATCGTACAAGAAAACAAAACAAACCATCATAGCAAACACGGTGTAAAATTTTATCCAACCTTAATAAAATCAAAAATATATTTATTCAAATATTGTGTAATAAAGCACGTACATAATGTAGAACGCACACTGCAAAAAGCGTCAAACAACCTACTAAAGTAAACATCTGGACACATCCATCAAAATGCACATCTTCGTGAAACTTGTTGCAAAAGTCTAAATCACAACGAGTGTGTCTTTGCTTGCTTTTATTAGTGTCAATGGTCAGGTGCACAGGCTGATTAGCAAACATTTTCACTTATCATTAGGTTTTCAGTTAGAATGATAAAGAATAATCTTAAAAATGAAATATAAATTCATTTTTTGTTTTAATTTTAAGATTTTTTGTGTTTTTTTTTCTCAATTTTTGGCTGTTTCATCATTTTTAAACTCTTTAAAGCCCAAGCCCTAAACTTAAAGAAGAATACACTGGAAAAAATCATATTTGTCCATCGAGACTCAAATATAATTATAAACTATCTAACAGAACACAAAAGGTCCGATCAAATTCTTTTTTATAGACGGGATTTTCAATGATAATGTTTAATTATTGTTAACGAACTTTTAAGAAGCTAAATATAATGTAGCTCTATTTAGCATCTATTTTTGACGACGCAACCACTTCATACGCGAACTTGATTTCTGTGACGTTTCGGAAATCCTTTCTTTGATTTTAGTTGTGCAGACCAAATTTATTATAGTAAATTAAAATTTTATAAGCCCGAACTAATGATGCAAATTTGTGCCTATAGTTCCAAATACATATAATATTTCATACAAGAGCGGGTTAAATTGAAGTAATGCAGCTTTAAATTGTGAATTATTTCCTTTTGGGCCTGCAATAAGCTTATATTAAAATTAATTTAAATATTTAAGTAATTTAGTTATTATTATGATTATACGATATCATTATTTAAAATTAAGATTTCTCAGATATAAAGGTTTTAGTATTTGCAAGTTTTTGCCGGTATTTTTGGTAAATATAAAGGTGGTATTAGCAGACAATTGACTGGCCTAGCTGCATTCAATTTGCTTTTACTTTGCTTTATTGTAGCATAAACCTGACTAGCAATATAGCCTCATTTTATGCTGATGTCCCCTTCATTCCAACACTCTGTATTTCTTTTGTCTATGTAATCTTAAGGTGTTTTTTTTCATCGCACTTATTATCCAAACAAAAAAAAAACAACCCTTTTTCATCAGCCTTGCTTGTTAGATTGTTTGGAGAATTGCTTATTCTTGCCCCAAGTTCCCTCTTTTGGTGGGCCATATTTCTCCCAGGTATTTTCACTTGTAGTACTCTTTCTTCTTATTATGATACATTTTCAACAAACTTGATGCAAAATAAGTCCATCTGAGATAAATCAGTTAAGATTCATTAATAATTTCAGAGCAAAACAAGTCCAACAACTTGAGTTGGACTTCTATTGCCCCAATGCAAATTGTTGTTTTGAGATGGACCTGTTTGTTTCGTAGCAACAGTTTCATAAATAGTAAAGATGTAGTCATTATTTTTGCACAGAATGTGTACCTTATTGATTAATGTAAGATTATGTAAAAAAGTGATTTTGTGAAAAAAATTGGCTTGGACCAGTTTTGCGCCAAGCCCTCGATATAACACTTAGGAAGCTAAAAGCGGGTACTAAATGATCTAGAGCACATAAAGTCATACACGTATCAGCAAGAACACGATGACAGTGATAAAAGAAACAAATCGAGCTTGTTCTTATACAAAATGTCCCATAAACCTTCATATACTATTCAACCGCTGCCGCTGTCTTGCAAGCAAAGAGGTAAGAATAATGATTAACTGTAGATGGTTTAATCACCAGTCATGCAGAGTGCAAGGTAAAGTAAGGTTCGGACAGGGTCTCTTACCAATGGGTTACGAAAGTATAGCGTAAACGCGCATATTTTATCGATAATGCTGTCGTCGCGTATCGTTATCAGCTTCGAGTGTGTAAAACACAGATCACGGTCCAAGACGGACCAGGTAGAATGGAATGTTGAACGCAAATTACTACTATCCGCTGTATTTTAGTTCATACGGACTAATTAGTCGTCCGATTTTTAAGTGTTTATATGTCACTGAAAAGGGGAAAAGTTGATCTACACGTTGGTGTAATTTTTATTTCAATAAAACTACAATGACCTCCTATTTACACGATTTAAAATCGCAAAACGGGTTGATATTTCGCCGAGTATTAAAAAGAGATTTTTCTCCTTATAATTAAATACGCACACCCTTATTATACTCATAAATATTTATTATTATATTTCTAAATTGCTATAACCAAAAATAAAAAATGGAAATTAAAAAGTTTCCGATTATAATTAGTAGTAATTTTGTTGCAGAGATCGGAACTGTGCTTTGTTATTGTTTGCTTTTGGTTATTTAAGCGAATTATAATTTATCTATTAACTCCTTTTGTGTCGTTGAAAAATAAAGAATATTTAATGAGCTCAATGGTTGAAATAGACAAGCTTTTGTCATTGGTTTGCCACTTTCTTATCCGACTTCATTTGAGCTCGGTATAAATGAAAGAGCGACTTTAATTATGATGCTACATGTAATTAACACAACTTTTAATAGTTTTGTTTTTAACACGTGCCATTCTTTCTTTTCCGACATTATTTGAGCTCGGTAAAAATAAAAGAGCGACTTTAATTATGATGCTAATTAGCACAATTTTTAATTCCGTTCTCTAATATCCACGGTTTGTCAATGGGGCCTTTGATGATTGTTTTGTTTTGGGTTTTTAAAAAACGACCAAAGACCAACCAAACTATTGCTTACACCAGTCTTAACTTTTTGTCATTGATGATGAAACATGTCTTATAGCAAACGTGACTTTTTGCATTGGGACGAGGACATAAATCTGGATGATTTACTTGGGGAATACACCCACAGTGAATGTGAGGATATTTCCGATGAGTTCATAGCAGATAGCACGGATATCCGCTGATCGCAAACTACACTGGTCGCACATGCTCAGGCTTATTGAAAACTCGGGCGAAGCATAAGCAAAGGTAGTCAATCCAAACCTTATCAGTCTTGTGTGGATATCTGCATGTATATTAGAAATGTCTTGTAAATTTGGGAGGAATCTATTTGTGTTCAGTTGGTATATTATGGTTAGCCAGAGATCAGAGTTCATTTCAGAGCAGGATCTACAGTTCAAATATTATGTAAACATATTAAGTAAGGCATAGATAGGTATCTTTCAACTTTTACTGGTTATAAGAAACGTTTTCATACATTTTTAAAACTTGAACATGAAAACTGAAGACCTTTCTATTAGAATGATAAAATTTCACTCATGGTGAAGACACGCCATGTAATCATGAATTTCGAAGACAGTTTTAACCAAACTAACACAATAAGATTGCTTTTATTTATGTACTATTGCACAATGCAACCAAAGAACTAAATAAAAACACTTACTTTATGCACCTTTGTCGGTAATTGAATGTGTGAATAGCGAGCAAATTTAACGAGTAATATTTGGGGATGGCCGACATTTTTTCCAAATTGCAAATTTTCGCGAAAGTTTCTGTTAAAATTGTCAAGACCCAAGCTAATGTATCTTTAAATTTCTACATTGGATGCACTGTCACATTTTTTTCTGTGCATTTTCCACTAAACAATTTTGCATTATCAATCGCTACTAATTACTGAAAGCTGTGGAAAACAACCCATTGTCTGCCCAAATCGGCCAATGTGTCTATATTATTGGGAACAACAATTATCAACAGACTTGGTAAATTTGCATATTACACATTATACAAACAGATATTAACTTCAATCAATAAAAGAAGTGAAATATCAATACTTACATTGTGTATTTAATCCAATAATTTTACCCGATTATTATCTTAAAAGCAATAATTTCATGAAATGATCAGACGTTTTTTCAGTCGTGTTTTTCTCAAATGGCGCCGGAAATTGATCCGATCACGTGATCAACGACGACATCATATTTTCACCAATCGGCGAGTGGTTTGACCCTTGTAAATTATAGAGACCCTGGTTCGGACGATGAGAGAAAATCGAAAGACTGGATTCATATAATTTTATTGACAGTAATTTTAAAGTATATAAATTGAAGTTCTACATGTATATCAATAAACTAATTTAACAGAAAATGTTTAAGCAGAAGTTAAAGTAGATTAACATAATAACACAAAATGAAATAACGAAATTAAAGCGTGCATACTACATGTAATAACTAGATCTCTTTAGTAAACACGATCAACTACTTAACTTCTTTTCTGACGCTAAGTTTGATTCAAGAACGTGAAAACATCAAGTCAGTGTGCGATCGATGCCGAATTGTATCTCCGTAATCTTTATACGAAGTAATAAAATTATTGTAATTAACAAAAAAACAGAATGGTTTTCATTTAAACCAGATAGAGGACATTTTATTTTACAAGACAGTAAGATAAAATTTATTTCACTAAGTGAGCTCCGGAATTCGTATTTTCACGAGCGGCAAGACCACGAGTAAAAATACCTAGTAAATGCGTTCACGAGAGAAGCATACAGTAAAACCCCTCATTAAGTCCACCCCTCATTAGGGTACCCAAATCATAAACCACTTCTCAGGTATCCCATTTTGCAGTTTTGCACTATTTTTACCGTGAAATAAAGACCTCCACACTATAAAGACCATTTTTCCCAGTCTCAAAGGTTGTCTTAATAGCAAGATTTCACTGATTTTTTTTCTTCCAGTGGTAAAAACATTTTGACAGAAAAAAATCCATGAATAGCGCAAAAACATTTGTATATGACATTATGTCAAGACGTCATTTTGCTAATGTTACCCCGTTTTTCAAAAGTTCTTATTGAGTAGTGAAAATAAAAAGATAATCCACCGTTTAGAAACTGTTTCAAAGTACCAATATCATTTCACCGAGAACTATCTATAATAGACCGTACAGCATAAAAAATTCACCACTGACTAAATGCTTCCCGTTTACTGTTTGTAAAAGAATATTTATTTAAAACGTCTAAATAGTGGTTGAGATGTTTGTACCACAATATAAAGCCTATACAATGACTGATTATTAATAAAATAAATCTAACATTCGCAGACATTTTGTTTGTGATAACCAGTAAGTTTTAGCATTAATTGTGAGTGAATTTTACTGCGTTAGTAATGTTAAAACAAATTTGACTTAACCTGTATTCACTCGTACAACGAGTATGCAAACATATTACATCACATTGAATTGTTAACCAGTCTTCTACATTTTATAATATTACTATACATTTTGATATTTGAAAACACTTGTCCCGACACATAACATTGCCCTGTCGCGGTACGGATCAAGCCACTATCTGGGGAGGAGATGAGTATGTGCCCTGTCGCGACCTGGATCAAGTCAATATCTAGGGAGAGGTGCAAGCGGCCAGGATAAATCGTTTTGTAACGATTTGTGATATAATTGTTTCAAGCTGGATAAGTTGAACAATTATTATTGGTTTGATTGTTAAATTTGAAATATCTTTAAAAAAGATAAACGGCGTTGATGGAAAAGATTTCTATAAATATATAAACATATATAATAAAGAAAGAAATATAGAGAGGCGAAGCAGACACATATAAGTTATTTTATTTTACATTTTATAGCTGTTGACGAACCCTTCCTGCCTTTTTAGTATAACCTAGAGATTAACCGACTGAATCATGACAACTCATAAAAAGTGTCTTTCAAAGAATGTTGAATGTGATAATAAGTTGATTAAAGAAGCAATGTCTTACATTAAGTCTTGATCTACATTTATCCAGTTTCAATAAAATACCTCTTGTAGAGTTAGAACTCAATATGAATAATGCCCTTAAATAAATATAAATAATAACAGCCTGTTACAAGAGCGAAATCTGCTAACGTTTACTTAAATTAACTTAAAAAAGTGTCCCATCGGAGTATTGAACATTGGGCCTCCGCTTGTGAGGCGAGAGTGTTAGCCACTACACTACAGAGAACTTGAATGTCAAACTTGAAATTAATAATCAGTATCAAAGGAAGTACAAAGGAACCAATAAGAACTAAAAATATCTGCACTTCTCTTTCATGTTACACTGTGTAGTAAACGCCAGTGTTTACCTGACACTCAAGAATATTCCATATATAATTGTATTTAAGCCATCAATATTGACTTAACTAGATATTCAAATCGTAAAAAAATGTTTTTTCTCCAATACAATTATTGGTTTTAAAAACGAAAATTCTCGAACATTTAAGTGCCAGGTAAATACTTACACAAAATAGAAAAATCGTTACGGTAATCGTAAACAACACCCACTAACAACCAATCGAAAAAATCTATTTGATTTTCCCGCTGCATAATAATAAAAATCCCACTAAATACCTCTCCACCCTGCTAGATGCCTCTCTTGTGTAAATAGCTACCAATCGAAATAGTTTATTTCATTTTCCCGCTGCATAATAATAGAATACGAGTATTATTTACAACATTTCATTGGTCTAAAAACTAGGTCAAAAGTGAGCTTAGACAGCTAACGCCGAAAAATGGATACTTGTTATGCTTTAAGGTGATTTATAGATAGTTATTGGTAAAATGAAATCGGTACTTCACTGTTTCCAAGCCGTGGAATATCATTTTTGATTTTCAAATTTCAATGAGAACTTTTGGAAAACAGGTTAAATTTTTCGTATCGATTTTGTTTACATAATGTCGTACATGTATACACACGTTTTGCGCTATTCATAGCTTTTTCTGTCAACATGTTTTTACCAGTGGAAGATAGAAATGCAGTGAAATCTTACCATTAAGACCATATTTGAGACTGGGAAAATGGTCTTTAAAAATAGTGCAAAACTGCAAAATAGGATACCTGAATAGTGGTCTTATTATTGGGTGGTCTTAATTTCGGGATTTTACTGAATGATTCACTCGTGAACTCTGCAGTTAGGCATTTATACTCGTTGTCTTGCCGCTCGTGAAAATACGAATTCCGGCGCTTACTCAGTGACATATATTTGATCTTACACTGGCAAAAACAAATATCCTCTATCTGGCTTTAATGCAAAAAAAAGATTTTGGTACTGACAATAATTTTAATAATTTGTATAAAGATTACGGGGATACAGGTCGGCATCGATCGCACTCTGACTTGATGTTTTTCGCGTTCTTGAATCAAACTAAGCGTCAGAAAAGAAGTTATTATAATAAATAGTTAATCGTTTTTATTATAAAGATCTAGTTATTAGTATGCATGCTGTAATTGCGTAGTTTTCTCACCTCGTCCGAACCTAACTTAACCTTGCACTATACAGGCCTGGTGATTAAACAATCTAAAGTTAATCATTATTCTTACATTTTTGCTTGCAAGACGGCAGCAGAGGTTGAAAAGTTTATGAAGGATTTTGGGGAAATCTTGAAGCTCGATTTGTTTCTCCAGGTGCTCATGCTAATTGTGTGCCCACCCGTTTGCTTTGCAATGAAATTAGTTTTATATCTTATGTGATTGTGCATGCCATTGTTGAGCTGATGGGTGGGTCGGAGTTATTTCACCAAAATAATTTGAAACTTGTTTGTTAATTTAAGAACCTGTTAGGGGCAAGTGTGAGGTTGGTGCACCCTGGTTTAAGACCCTACGGCGGTAACCTATCGCGTTCTCACTTTCGTTAGTTGTTTGTTGCGTCTATTTGGCCAATGATTAATTTATAACCATGCTCTCTTCTCTCTACTCTTTGACTGTGTTGGTAGACTGTGACTGCTTGTTGTGGCCATTCCTGATATTCATATTGCCTTTTTTTATTTGGATGCCAAAATTATTGTCGGAATTGTGTAAGAAACTCTCGTTGTAAAAATAACCATGAACAAACATACTCATTGGACAAAAGTTGTTCTATAGAGGGTCACATTGACATGCTGATATTTCCCTAGCTCGCTCCCTGCTTTGACTATTCTTTGGTCCTTCATACAGTATTGACCGGCAATGCGATCAATTATCGACAGAAACTGCTGGAGTTCTGCCCGGATGCTAACCAGTTTGGGAATTTCCGGAAGGCCTTTGGTCTTCGTATTCTTCAATCAGATTACCAGATGCCTGGTGTGCTTGCCAATGGGTGACATTTTGTTTGTGATAAGCATTCGGAAATATGCATTTCGTTTTAATGTGAGAATACAATATTACCTATTTGGTCTTTCTGGCTAGGTGAAAAAAAAACAACTATAAAATCCCCGAAACATAGCAATTATGAAAATAGTTAATGCTTGTTATGCTGCAGAATTGGAAATTTATATAATTGCTAATTCTGCCTAGCCCCGTGTTGACGTAGCCTCTCCACACAGCGGACAAAAAGAGAGGAAAGAGAGCATGTGTTGATATTAAGTATGTCTAATTCATAATATGTAAAACCTCTTTATTAAGACCACATCTGGGACTGGACGAAAATGGTCAAAAGAGGGGTGGTCTTAACACAGGAGTAGGACACTGCAAAAGTGTTCAAAAGGACATTAGAATAATTGCAGTATTTTTCACTTTATTTTACATTTCGTTAATAACGATACACCTCAACGGACTGAACCCCAGCTTAAATAAAGTAAACACTTCAGTAAAAACACAGCAATGCGCATTAAATTTTTCGAGTTTCTTAACAATAAATAAATTACACTTTTGAAGAGATGTCTTTGAGTTTATGATTTCCCGCGTCAAACATCTCATACATGTAGGGGTTTAAAGTCCAAAGGTTTTTAATTAACCTGTTGCTAAATATTTCAATATACGCAGAATATTTCCGACAAGTTAACTTTTGAAACAGGAATACCTCTACTGCAACATTAAAAGCAGAGTTTTGTAAGATCTTATTTGAAAAAGCTATACAAGCAGTTAAAAACCTACTTCGACAAAGAAGTGTAATATAATAAGCAACTACAGCGATATTAGTTCGTACTCGGTGAACCTGTAAGAAGGTCGGTGTGTCAGTGCAAGCTTGCACTGGACACACGGCCTGCGGATAGGGTCAACCGGTGTATCGCTGTGGTTGCAGACTATTTATTATTACAATAATTATATAACCCTAGCGACATTATCGTTAACTTGTTATTAACGGTAGCTAGGTAATTAGCTAGGGTTCTATATAAATACTGGGCGAGCAAAGCTCTCCAGCGTGGCAGTCTTAGTCCTACTAGGACCACGACGAGGGCTCCTGGCCGTAACAGACTTACACTTTGTTAGTCTCTTCTATGCGGTAGCATAACGCTACAAACGTCTTCGTGGCGCCGAGACCAGAGATCGACTGGGTTATAACGGAAGAAAAATGGAGGTACACAGGTTAGTTCCTTATGCTGTTTTAAATCAAGTCTTAACATGATAACACGGAGCTGGCTTTAAAATAAAACATGTAGCTTTCTTTATTTAAAATTTGCTGGGGAAAGGGGGTTATTTTCGGTTATTTTTTAAGAATAAAAATGTTAAACAACGTGCCGAATTCATGTCTAGTTAATTTTGGAAATTTAACGGTTCGATCATTAATTGATTCAGGATCTTCTGTTTCTTTAATTAATAAAAAGATTTTTGAGAAATTAAAACCGAAACCAAAATTGTCTAAAACAAATATATGTCTTAAAACGGTAGATAACAAACAAGTCAATGCTTTAGGTTTTATATCGTTAGAAGTAAAGTTAAACCATCTGAAAATTTTTCATCAATTTGTTGTCGTTTCCAACATTTCACATAATGTTATTTTAGGAAAGGATTTTTTAAACAGCAATGGCTGTAGAATATTTTACGACATAAATTGCCTTATGATACAAAATGTACAAATACCAATGCAAAATGATAGGGAAATTTCTTCAATTTTACGTAGCAAAAAGAATGTTATTTTAAAACCTTTTTCTGTAAATACTATTCAGTGTAAGGTAAAAGAAAGATCCGCGTTAAATAAAAATAAATGTTATGACATTTGCTCTCTGGAAACTGGATACATCTCAAACACAAAACATGTACACTTGCAATCAAAATCAGTCAGATTTCAAGTTCAGAATATACCAGTGGTCATCACAAATACATCCAACAAACATGTCAATCTGAGACGTGGTTGCACGATCGGCAGGTTAATTAATGACACTTATGGGTCGCTAGATTCGGTACAGATAAGTTCGACCGAAGATTTGTGTATATCAAATCACCAAAACAAACAGCTGCCTCTCGGTCATTCACGTTCACCTGTCAAATCAACCAGGTATGCTGTTAAGGATGGCGCAACATCGCGCCAATCCAATACACAAACTGCACAGTCTAGACAGTCGATTGGTAAACAACGACTAATTAAGACAAGTCATGATCAAGCAAGTACTAGACACACATTCAATACACACTCTAATACAGATAACAGAGATTATGACCGTCACGCTAATACATTCAATCACATAAGGACTTACACTGCTTTGAATTCATATCCAAAACAAACAGTCCGACCAGCTAATCACACCAGTAAGCCAGACTCGAATGTCTTAACTGATTTTATTAATAGGTTGAGAAGACAAATTTTCGAAGTCGGAGATAAATACAAATATTCGTAAATAAAAGTCTTTTAGTTTAAGTACTCGCGTTGTATTATTGATATTTTACAAGATGTTATAACTTGATTGTTTTAAATGTGTCGCGTTACTAGCGCTGTGTAGAATCTTATTTATTTTTTTTCGATCGTCTCGCTAATGTTCAAACATGTATGTGTTTACATGAGCAGAAAAACAGTAAGATACTGTGTTAATCGCGATCTAGATGCGATGTATTTTTAGTTGATTATATTTTTTCCGAGTATATCGGGTGATATCTAAATAAAATACAGTTTCCTGTTATTGGATTTGCGCGTTTAAGTCTTAGATGCGTGAAATATTCATGAATTGACTTAAGTGTTAAGTCTATATTATGCAAACATTTGCTGAGTCTATCAGCGGGAACAGGGGTGAGGTCGGCGAGCCTTTTTATAGTTAAGTCTTCAATGTGACTTAAGTTGCTGCGTATGTCAGCGGGAAGCCGTTTTAAAATGTACGCGTATCTACCTACATTTTAGGCTTACAGAAGTACGTTTACGTACGATTACTTTAGGCATTGGGCACGATTTCGCCAACAATGTCGACAATTAAAATGATTGTCATGTAATAAAAAATTTAAGTTGTGCGGTCGTAGCACATGTTTATATTTTTTTTATATATATTATCGCGAGTCTATCGCTGAAGTCTAAAGATCATTAATTTTAATGCAAGCGCAAATGCGCTAACGGTATTGACAGTTGAAGCTGTCATGTAAGTCGTAAAATTAATTTGTGCGGTCTCGGCACATGTTCTTTTTGATTTTGCGTCGCGAGTACATCGCAGTCAAAATGACATTTATTATAATATTTTTGTGTGCTTGTACGCACATGTTTCTGTTTTTTTTTATATACATGCCTTATTAAACAGTGATTCGCTGTTGCATTTTTATGTTGTGCATCCGTTCGCACAAGTCATTTTCATGTCATATTTTTGTTTGTGAGATCAGTTGTTTGTGATTTTTTTTTTCAATATAAGAAGGGTCATAATCTCTGTTATCTGTATTAGAGTGTGTATTGAATGTAATGTTCTTAAAATGTTTTACATATACCATGTAAATGCATTGGTTATTATTTTATTTTGCATTTCATATGATTATTATTTTTCTGCACGCATTTATAGTTTCCATTGTTTCATATTTTCAATAAGCGGCACAAGTTAACGGGGAAATTTTATTACATACACACCATTTATTATAAGTACAAAATTTAATAACTAAATGGGGAATTATTAAATGGGTACATGTAGTAATGCCAGTGAAGTATTGTCATTGTGCGGAGGAGATTTTTATTAGCAAGATAAGGAACAAAGCACACCTCCAGTTCACGAGCCAATGAACACAACTGCACCCCTGCTAGCATCGGCACCAACGAATGAGACCATCATACGGTCATTATATCCGGTGGTCATTCGCAAGTAATTTCAATAATAAATTCCATAAATCCATTGTGTGGACTATCAGTAATTAATTGTGGTCACCCTAGTGGCATGGTTGTGGTCTAAAATCGCAATCATTGCCACTAGATGAGAAGAGGCTACGGATTCCTATCAAACAATTTCGTTGAACACAATTTTCGTCTTAATTAAAAGTATTCCATTCGTCGTTATTTCCGTCGTTGGATTTCACACAATTGCATATATATTTATATTCACTGGACCCAACTTCAAATCGTTAATTCGTCGTTGGAGACAGTATATATTGTGTGTTTTCTCATAACAGTCTGTTTATTAAAAGTATTCCATTCGTCGTTATTTTCGTCGTTGGATTTCACACAATTGCATATATTTATATTCATTGGACCCAACTTCAAATCGTTAATTCGTCGTGGGAAACTTTATATCTACATACTGAGTGTGTTCCTCATCATAACCTTTTATTTCGTCGACTGCAAATCTACATACATTTCCTTTTTCCATATTAAATTTTGCATATTGTTTATACAATTCAACTTTATTAGTATTGTTTCATTTGCTTTTCTTATGTAAAATGTTTTATCTCTTGCTTATCCTTATTATGCTGAATATATAAATAAATAAATAACGCCAAGGAGCCTAACGTCGTGGGTAACAAACTTTTTTTTTCGATTTTTTTTTTATATAAACAAGGGAGATACTGTAATATAATAAGCAACTACGGCGATATTAGTTCGTACTCGGTGAACCTGTAAGAAGGTCGGTGTGTCAGTGCAAGCTTGCACTGGACACACGGCCTGCGGATAGGGTCAACCGGTGTATCGCTGTGGTTGCAGACTATTTATTATTACAATAATTATATAACCCTAGCGACATTATCGTTAACTTGTTATTAACGGTAGCTAGGTAATTAGCTAGGGTTCTATATAAATACTGGGCGAGCAAAGCTCTCCAGCGTGGCAGTCTTAGTCCTACTAGGACCACGACGAGGGCTCCTGGCCGTAACAGACTTACACTTTGTTAGTCTCTTCTATGCGGTAGCATAACGCTACAAGAAGAGTGTTGATTCGGTAGTTTATTTACAATTTAAATTAAATTATAAACATTGAATATGAAAACATAAGGTAATTAAAAAAACGAGGCTACCAACATGATAATTTATAGTTCAGCGCGCTTTGAATGGTTGTTGATCAAGTAAAAATAGATGTAAAGGGAACTTTGAAAGCCATCATACACGAAAAATGTGAAAATATTGACTCGGTTTGATTAAGCCTGAACGGAAAGGCATATTGTCTACGCCGTCTCGCCCTGGGATTAGCACAACTCAATATGTACTCCAATAAACTATACAATTTCGATCCATCCCAAATGATGGTATGCATACATGTATTGCGGTGAAACATGGAACCTTCAATGCGGTATTTTTAGAATAAAACCATTCCATGTTCAGCGGCGTATGGTCCCCAAATAAAAGAATGGGTTTGCCCTTAACGAGAAAACAATGGGCGGAACAAACAGAATAGAATTTTGACATGGGATCAGAATATAAATAGTGCATATCACAGAACACGCTAAAGGCAAATTTTAAAAAGCGGGAAATATATAATTGGGGGGTGAATGAACAATATACAAATCATTATTGGCCAGGATATTAAATCTATTTAATTGACTTGAATATCAAAACAAAAGTAATTTTAGAAATTTAAATCTGGTCGAAATATTAAAACCAAAAGTAAATTTAGAAGTACTACATGTATTAACGTAGTACATAAGTATTGTGCTCAACGATCTTCAAAGTACGTAACTGATATTTGTTTTGTTTGTTTGGTTTCAACACTTTTCTGGTTATATCCCGGCGGTCAGTCCACCTAACCGGTGTTCCTAGGTCTCTAACCAGTACTAACCAATTTATCCGCAAGCGACTGACTGCTTCCTCACTTGAATCAGAGGTGAGGGACAAATGACTCTCAGACGCAATGTCCGAGTTCAATTGTCACGGAGAAATTTTTCCCGCCTCGGCTGGGGATCGAACTCACGACCCCTGGATTGACAGTCCGATGCTCTATCCACTGAGCTAGCCGGGCGGGACGTAACTGATAACAACACAGATTGAATGGATGAGAGACACTTTACAGTAAAGGATTGATCACAAAAAACCGTCATGGTTAAGCACGCCTGTAAATTCTCGTACACAACGGACACGAGCAGTCATTGTATAGATACGCCACTTGTCTTTCCAATTAATCGACCCTATTAAGTTTGTGCTAATATGTTTAATATAAAGTAGTTATATTATTTAAAAAACTAAATTGTTATTTTATTTAAATTTCGAAAATGTTGTAATTTGACGACTTTATTGACACAGTGTTTGAAGGGGTAAGAACGACTGATAAAAATATCACGTGTCCTATGTATAGAGTTAGACTAACTTCCAGGCAATGTCAATAACTAAATAATAACACAGCATTGAACGTTTCTTCGCATTTAATTGAGTAATTATTTATTTTACAGAAATGAACGCATTTAAACACAGAACCAGTTATTTCTAGTTCAAATATCGGCAATAAAATCTATACTAACAGAGATAAAAAATAGAGCATAAATAAAACTGTTGATGTATAAACTCACTATGATGTTCAATGGTACCTAATGTTTTTTGCTTTTGTATGACATAAACCTACAGACAGGTCACTTTCTGATCTAATCAGTACCTCTTGTGTGGTTAACATATTCGCTCGAAATAATGTGCTACTGGAAGAGCGACTTTTCTGTAAAAATGCGAATCTCTTTTGTCTTCCTCAAATCCCCAGCAGATATTTAAAATATGACGCTCATTAAAAATTTTTTGATGAAACACACTTTTGCATTTTTTGTCTTTTCTTTTCAGACATTCCATTTTACACTTTGTTTCAGTCATGCTGATGTCGTAAACAATAAAGATTGTATCATCTCTTTTATCACTGCGATCAAATGGGTAAATTGTTGGTATGTACTTGAAACAACCATCTGGATTATCTGAAAAGTATAATATATCCAACATTGCACATGTTATGGGGGAATTAACATGAACATTCTCAACCTTTTACAAATATTAGTTTGATTCAGATATTATGTGAAATACCTTGTTGCAATAGCGATTATAAACTGTACCTGTATTTATTATTAGATCTGGGTATCGGCGATTAAACTTGCAAAAGGTTTTCTTTAATTTGTGATACTGATAACCTTGTTTTAAAAGTTTTTCTGTAATGCAATAAGGTGGTCAAAATAATGTCTTGACGTGAAATAGTCGAATCGACGACTCGAACTGAACAAAATCATAACTGCAATGGACAAAAATAAAATAATATAAGATGCATCAGTGTTTCTGTTTATTTTTGTTTATTATTACGAGGGATGTTTCAGAGACAATCGGTGTATCTTTAGTAATAACAAGTGAATTCAAAAGATAAAAAGGCTAAAATGTCATATTTTATAAAATTGTTTCAAAATGTTCGTAGATGTACACGTAATATTAACAGACTACAAACAAAATACACAAATCACTGTCTGAAACCCAGCGCACAAGAACTGTTATTTAGCGTAATAAATTATGTCGTAAGAAAAGGTTGAGAAGGTAATAGGTGCTGGCGACCTTTAAATTTATGCAAACAACGTATACATTTACCGCTGCACCTGTACATTAGCGGTGCGTCATTTCTGAAAATTAAAGGTGAACCTGTAAAATAGTGGTGGTCCTACAAAAGTATGCGTCCGTCGTATACATTTTATGCGCCTCCTGAACCAAGAAATAAGTCTTTCGATTAGGAGCAATTTAAAGATGGTATACAGATGAAATAGCAGAATACAGCAGAAATATTGATATGAGTGACTGTAAATACACCAGTTATGACAAAAGTCTTTTTATTTCTGCGACACTCCTCGTATTCACAGATTACCGTTAGTACACATCATGATATTAATGTATCTAAAACTAAACTTTGTGTTTTTGAAAGCAGAAAAGAGACTTACCATGCTGAAATTTTTATAAACGTAAATGTTATTGAGCAGGTAGATTGTTTTACGTACCTAGGTACTATATTTCACTACACTGGACATATGATTAACGCTACAAAAGCTCTATCAGATCAGGCATTAAAAGCTTATTACAGTTTATTATCCCTTTTCGAAAGAGCTAAGTTTGACATTAAAACAAAGTTATACCTTTTTGATTGCATGGTTGCACCAATCTTGCTATATGGATGAGAAGTCTGGGGAGTATATAATTTCAAAGACATTGAAAAAATACATATTAAGTTTTGTAAATCTTTGCTAGGTGTAAAAGACCAAACTCCAAACTACGCAGTTCATGGTGAACTGGGAAGATTTTCACTTTATTTGGTAGGAAAAGAAAGGGCAGTAAAATTTTGGCTAAAAATAAAAAAAACGTTCACTCTCCTATTTATAATATATTCACTGATCAAGTAAATTCTAATTAATATAATAATTTGAGTAAAAGAATGTCTGATTTTGTGAACAACTTAGGTTTCCCATTTTTACATAATGAATTTAACGTTCAAGCTAACTATTATCCAATACTAAAACAGCGCTTTAGAGATCAATTTGTACATAACTGGAATGAAGGTATTAATTCTATGTCAAAATTAGAATATTATAGATTGTATTAAACTGTATTTGGGTTTGAAGATTATCTTAGTATAGTTAAACACGAAAGGTTGTGTAAATTGATGGCATGTTTCAGATTATGTTCACAAACCCTTGCAATCGAAACTGGCAGGTATACTGGAACCACCAGAAATGAAAGAATTTGTCAGTTATTTACTCAAATGACCTATCCACATATCGGATGTGTAGAGATCTAAAGAGAGCATGCGTTTATCTAACACTCATTTGCATAAATAAAACAATACAAACTATTAAAGAAACAAAATAGAAAATTCTAGGAATTTTTGCATTAAAACGGTCAGTTGTAAATTTATAAGATATTTTTTAATCTTCTTAATAGTCTTTACATATACATTGTAATAAATGTATCGGAGTAAATGAATTTTCATCATTTAATTATAACCTTGACTGTACTTTTCATTATTTAGCTAACTGATATGAAATCAGTACTAATACAATTAAAGTGCATGTGGTAACAAAGGACGTCGCAAAATATTGACATTCCTCTATTTCATACCACACTGAGGTTTTCTAATCATAAGTAATTTTAAAAATACACAATAATACAATGCGCTTTTAAAAACGTTATTGCTTTATGAAGGAATATACCTATATACAGTTTAAGAAACACGATTGCTAATGGCTTCTGATTACAAAATGGTTTGCTTAATGGCTGTATATATTTTAAAAAATCGGTTTACAATCAAATAATTTTTCTGATAAATACAGATATTTAAATAATTTAAGAAAACAAAGTTTACTACTAAATCGAAATGTAAGAAAATTATTTCCTGTAAGAACAAAATCAATTCTCTAAGTAAGACTTCTTACGTTCGGTTCACAATCCTAACATATCTTTATTATGAAGAATTTCAGAGACTGTTGAGTTTATTACTGACACAAAATTAATTGTAGGTAGGCAAATTTTAAATATCGTTACGGCAAACAAGTTTATGAAGCTAGTAGTGGTACAATGTTAAGAGTAACTGGGACAACTTTATGTAAATGATATGAACTCATAAAAACTAATTAAACGAGACCGAGACAAGCAGAGACTTTCTGGAGAATTGGTCTTGTTTTAAATGATTAAAAGTTTCTTAAAGAAATTAAAATGGATGGAAGAAGTTAACAATAGTACGCGAGATACTTTTTATTAATTTGTTCACTCACGGTATTGACAGTTGTTTCCAAATGAGCCCTTAGGACACTCTTCACACTGTCCTGGTGCTACACATTTGCCTCCGTTATTCGTGCATTCCTGGTCACAAATCGCTTTAAATACCAATAAAACATGATTGCAACACATACCAAACAAAATTCAACATTATAGGAATACATAAAAGCGTTTTTTATCCTTATAAAAATAATAGTTACTGTAGCTTACTTTACAGTCTTACTTTAAAATAAAATGTTCAAACTTAATCACACCAAGTGTCTGAATGTCAATTGTTGTTCGTTTTTAAATTTGCTAAATTAAATTAAAGTTTTTTTCGTAAATTAAAGCTGCAGACCGCTTGAATAAATAATTCAAATATGCAGGTTAATCATATGTCAATTGAACTCGTCAATGTCATGCAGTGAATGACAACGTATCAGGGCGATCCGATTAACCTTTTAGGGTTTGTCTCGGTTAGCTCAATTGGTTGCTTTGTCAGAATTGCAGGGCTAGGTGTTGTCGCCGTGTCGGTGCGGGTTCGCTCTCAGGAAGAGAAGAGGCAATATCATTTTAAATTTTGTATAATCAATTTTTATTTTCGTATTTAAACATGTTTACCCTCTTCGCATCTTCTTCCACGTCTGAGTTCAGTGCATTGACATGTGTCATCTCTTATACATTTCCCGCCGTGTTCGCACATCGGAGAACATGACGCTAAAGAGTAGATATAGATGCTACATTGAAAAGACTAGCAACACCAATAATACTAATAACTAATATGCAAACTTAGACCTCAAAATTAGTTAAAATAAATAACTTTATATTATAAGTAATTGCATTGCCATTTCCACCTGACGTGGGTAATCCACACATTAAAAGACATAAATAGTGATAGCACCTTATTGTTTCGAAAACCTGGGAACCTTTCAAGGAACGACACAAATCAAAACCGTTCTTCAATCGACAAGCGTATATAAAATGCAAAAATGACCATTTATAGGACATTAGGGCAGTATCACGTAATGCAAATGTATATTAAGATGATATCGTTTTCTAGTTCCGAGTTCGATATATATAAATTTATATATAAAAAAGCAATATATGCATATCAGGAATCGCCACACTCACAAAACACAGCCTCCCCACGCAGCGAAAAAGAGGAGAGGAAGAGAGAGAGCGCATGTTTTATATAAGTATGTCAATTCAAATAGGACGCCACAAACAATTAACGAAGAAGAGAACCTTTGGGGATACCGCCTTGGAACGGTCAGTGGCAAAACAAATTGCCACTGGGGGTTTAAACCAGGTTCTAGGGTGCACCAACCTCACACTTGCCCCAGCAGGTTCTCGTATCACAAAACGTGTGCAAATTGTCTTGGTGAAATAACTCCAACCCACCCATCAGCTCAACAATGTTGCATGATAAAGCATACAAACATACAAACATAAAAATTTAATAGCATTGCAAAGCCAAAGGGCGGGTACTCAATGGTCTTACCGAGACCAATAAGAAAAAGAACACGCTTAATAAATCTAACTTACTATTTCTGCATATAGGTAATGCACCTTGATTTCCAAGTGTCCATGTTTTATTTTGTTCATCTATATCATCTTCCAGCCACTTTCCATTGGTACAATTAAATCGTCTGTTATTTGGTTCGAAGTTATTAAATTCAGTGTTAATGCAATCGAAGTACACGGTTTCTCCTGTTTGAACTGACACTCCACCAGAGAGGTTAAATACACTTGTTCCTTTTCGCTGCGATATAGTCAAGCGATTGTCGAACGAGTAAGGAATCTTGCAGCTCTCTGGAAAAATATATTTTGAAACTGATTATTGTTATACCATGCTCTCTTTTCCTCTCTACTTTTTGGCTGTGTAAGGAGGCTATGTATGCTGGATGTGGCCATTCCTGATATACATATTTCATTTTTTTTTGAAAGAAAAAAACTCCTGTTTATTAGTTCATTTAATCGAATCAGTCTCGTGTTTTTTTATTTACTAGGAACTTTCTATTAATTCTTTTTGTTTGGTAAAGCATTATTATGGCAAAATGAAAACATAAAATTCCTACTAATTTTAAAGACGATTGCTACAGGTTTGTCAACATTTGTCCTGCCATTTGATTTTCATGACATTTTCATTGTTGATGGGTATTTACTTATATAATAAAAATATGAAATAACAAGTAGCTGTGTTCAGAAAACACATATGCCCTCGTAGAAAGATTTGTTATGATACAAATTTATAATGGTAGCACAGTGTTAAAACAGCAGCTAAAATCACAAGTTAGTTCTAAATAATGGAAGTAACTTCCTAGTGCAAGAATTTTTTTTATTCAATTTAAAAAATATTTAACATAAAAAGTAATGTTACCAATAATCTAAGATTATAAAGAACAGAAATGCCCAACTTTCCGAAACTGATTAACCATTTCTTTAAGTACAAAATGGGGAGATAACCCTAGAAATAAGTTAGCCTGAATTATGTACATTTGAGGTTATGGCATGTGCACTATTAAGTAAGTATATAAACTTTCTTGCCAATTCTCTTTCCTGAAATTGAGAAATATCTAACCTGCCGAAACAGGTTAACAATTTCTTTAAGTACAAAATG
Source organism: Corbicula japonica (assembly GCA_038501625.1). Taxonomy (NCBI): domain Eukaryota; kingdom Metazoa; phylum Mollusca; class Bivalvia; order Venerida; family Cyrenidae; genus Corbicula; species Corbicula japonica. Next base: position 21,855 of record JAZAYU010000939.1, on the reverse strand, counting down.
AGAAGATAACCCTAGAAATAAGGTAGCCTTAATTATGCACTTGTGAGGTCATGGCATGTGCACTTTTAAGTAAGTAAATAAACTTTCTTGCCAATTCTCTTTCCTGAAATTGAGAAATATCCAACTTGCCGAAACAGGTTAACAATTTCTTTAAGTATAGAATGGGTAGCTAACCCCAGAAATAAGGCAGCTAGAGCTGTTAACTTGTTAAGGTCATGATCTGTGCACCATTCAGTAAGTGTGTAAACTTTCAAGTCAATGCTCATTGTGGAAATTGGGAAATGTCCAACTTTCCGAAACAGGTTAACCATTTATGTCTAAGTACAAAATAGGCAGGTAATCCCTTATATAAGGTATATAGAATTATGTGACATGTCAGGATTTTGACCTGTGCACTGATAAGTAAGTATGTAATGCTTTTTGTAGAAATTGAGACATTCCAACTTGCCTTAACAGGTTAACAATATGCGAAGAACATTGTAGAAATAAGGTAGCCGGAGTTATGTTACTTGTCAGGGTTATGTTTTCTGCAATGTTAAGAAAGTGTGTAAACTTTAACGCAAAAGCTCTTCGAAAAACTGAGAAATATCCAACTTGCAAAAACATGTTAACCATATATCTCCAAGTTCAAAATGTGGAGATAATTCCATAAATAGTAGCCAGAGTATGCGTCAGGGTCATGACCTGTGCATTGCGTAGTAAGTGTGTAAACTTTCATGCCAATTCTTTGTGGAAATTGAGAAATATACCACTTGCAAAAACAGGTTAACCATTTCTCTAAGTACAAAATGGGGGAAAAACCCCAGAATTAATGTACACAGAGTTATGTAACTTGTCAGGGTCATGACCTGTGAACTTTTAAGTAAGTGTGAACTCATTCATGCCAAAGCTCTTTCTAAAAATTGAAAAATATCCAACCTGCCGAAAAAGGTTAACCGGACGGAAGTACGTACGGACGGACGGTTCAATCACTAGATGCAGGGTGCATTAAATATCTTGCATTTCTCGTAGTATTATCTCATGTTTGAGTTAAACCGCATAAGTTTGACTATCGAGCAAAACAAAAGATATTTGCTAATTTGGAATCATAACAAATAGACAACGAATGTTATGACTGAAATTGCAATACAAAAACAATCATTTTTACTCTAATAACCCTAATCTATCAATTTTAGCTATGGATGGTCAGATATTACAAACATAATTTAAATCAAACCAAATATTCCTCTAGATATTAGGACCAGAAATGAAACTGAAACTAAAACTAGACATCGACTTATAAAACATAACTCAGCATAATAAAACTTATATTATGGACACAGGAAAATGTTACACTGTCTTTGACTTATTATTTATCACTGACCGTTCCAAGGCGGTTACCCCAAGGGTTCTCTTTTTCGTAAATTGTTTGTGGCGTTTTATTTGAATTGACATACTTATAACAAACATGTTCTCTCTTCCTCTATTTTTTTTTCGTTGCGTGGGGAGGCTGTGTTTTGTGAGTGTGGCGATTCCTGATGTGCATATTTGAATATTTTGTTATTTGTTTTGCATCGTTTGACTGGTTGTAATGAATGTATTATTTTTACAAGACAATCACTAGTTTATTTCAATTAAAATACACGTTTATTATTCTTGAATGTATTAATATTAGTTTTGCGGAAATGGTGCTTGTAGTTTTAAATATTAAGGACTTCTTCTTACTTGACACTATTATTGCTGAGAATTGAAATCTGCAAATAAATTTAAGCAAGCCTGGTAATGGAACATGCTTTTAGGTTAACGTACCTGGCTCACATTTAGGTTTCTGTTTTCCATACTGACAAACTAAACTATCATAAACACATTCACAGTACGGCGTTTCCGGGCGCATTAGGTTCAGCGCAAATCCTTCATTACATGACACTTTATAGTCGCCAAATTGTCTTTTTTCCACAGATCCATTTTCCAGTTTAGTACATGTTTCTGGATCTTCTTTAACTGAAAGAATGATACGTTTGAAATGTCGAGAACATTCATTAACATTTATTAACCATGCTCTATCCCTCTCTCTTCTTCTTGAATGTGTTTGGAGACTTTATTCTGATTGTGGCATACTTCACCTTTTTAATAACATTTTTTCATCCATTACATAGCTTTTATAAGGTGATAAATTGAGACATGTAATCGATGATTCATTGTATTGATGTGTATATGAAAAACTTTTTTCTTTAACGGTTGTGAGATATTCATTTAAAAAGTTTCACGCTTACTTACCACTACCCAATATTTTGCTTTTACAGTAATATCACGACACCTAATTATAAATCAACGACTAACTTTTTTAATATTACAGTAAAACACCCTAAACCGTTGGCCATCGGGACTGGGGAAAAAGTACAGTTTAAAAAGGATTCCGGTTTATTGAGGATTTTACCTTTATCACCATAATTGACAAGTGTTGTACTAATCGGACTACAGAGGATTCCGGTTTATGGAGGATTTTACCTTTATCACCATAATCGAAAAGCGTTGTACTAATCAGACTAGAGGGGATTCCGGTTTATGGAGTATTTTACTTTTATCACATAATTGACAAGCGTTGTACTAATCAGACTATGTTCACTGTCGTGTAACAGCTGCCCTGTACCAAATAGTGGGTACCCTGTGGCAGTCCGCAATATAACGACCAGTTAAGCAATAAAAAGGTATGTGATATTTTGTTTCCGATTAGTTTACATATTGTAAGGTATAGACTGTTATACTTGGACCATATTATGAAAAGGATTGTTGATTGATAAAAGGATTGCTTGCTTTATTGCCGGTGTGTCCGTTTGACCCTGTAATTGATAAAAATAAATGACCTTCCCTCATAATTTAATAAGAGACAAACTAACCAGTCTCATTGAAAAAACGTTTGCTAGAGAGAATAAAGCCTTCATCGCTTGTAATGAACATAGGGCATTTTTTACAGATGGTTCTTATGATAATTATACCTTATGGACTTGTCAAGACCTTATAGAGTCGCTAACTTTCTTACTAGATAATATTTATGTTAGATTCGGTACCTCTATTTATAAACAAGTAATAGGCATCCCAATGGGTACTAATTGTGCACCCCTTGTTGCTGATCTGTTTTTATACTGTTATGAAAGAGACTTTATGTTATCTCTTTCTACTGAACATCAAGATGATATAATTACAGCTTTTAACAACACCTCGAGGTACCTTGATGATTTATTAAATATAGACAATAACCATTTTCCATTACTTGTTAATAAGATTTATCCTAAAGAACTACAACTTAACAAAGCGAACACTTCAGAAAAGCAAGCAAACTTTCTCGATCTAAATCTGTCCATTGAAAATGGTTATGTCACTACTAAAATTTATGATAAAAGAGATGATTTTAATTTTAATATAGTAAATTTTCCGTTTTTAGACGGCGATGTTCCCCGTGCAACATCTTATGGGGTTTATATCTCACAGCTTGTTCGCTTTTCAAGAGCTTGCAACAATGTTAATGATTTCAATGAACGTAATCTTTGCATTACAGAAAAACTTTTAAAACAAGGTTATCGGTATCACAAATTAAGAAAAACCTTTTGCAAGTTTTATCGCCGATACCCAGATTTAATTCATAAGTACAAATGCAGTTTAAAATCACTTTTGCAACAAGGTATTTCACAACCAGTTTTTTATGGAGATTTAATTTATAAACTTAAAAAGATAAAAGGCAGTGTTAATTTCTCCCGGTTATTCGTAAAAACCATCTGTAAATTTAAAAAGAAAGGTTACCAACATGATATTTTACAGCGCTCTGCAGGCCTAGTGATTAACCCTTCTACAGTTGATCATTATGCTTACCTCTTTGATTGCACGACGGTGGCAGGGGTTTAAGAGTTTATGAAGGTTAATGGGGAAATCTTTTCTTAAAAGAACCTAGAAGCTCGATTTGTTTCTTTTATCCCTGTCATCGTGTTCTTGCTGATTTTACTCCAGATGCTCTGGTCTCGGAAAGATCATTGAGTACCCGCCCTTTGGCTTTGCAATGCTATTAGCTTCTTATGTTTTTATGTTTGTATGCTTTTGCATACAACATTGTTGAGCTGATGGGTGGGTTGGAGTTATTTCACCAAGACAATTTGTACTTGTCTTGTGATACGAGAACCTGTTGGGGCAAGTGTGAGGTTGGTGCACCCTAGAACCTGGTTTAAACCCCCAGTGGCAATTTAATTTGCCACTGACCGTTCCAAGGCGGTAACCCCTCGGGTTCTCATTTTTGTTTTTTGTTAGTGGCGTCTTTTTGAAACTGATTATTTTATTAACCATGCTCTCTCTCCCTCTCTTCTTCTTGACTGTGTGGGGAGGCTGTTTTTTTCTGAATGTGGCAATTCCTGATATGCATATTTCACCTTTTTATTTGCTATTTCACAATTGAAGCGAGGGCGACGACTGATTTCGGCTTTTTATTCGATGATTACTTTGTTTTTCTCCTAACATGTGATATCCCTTTGAAACTCCCCTTATTATATAAGAGGGTACCTGTATACCATATGATTCATATTTGAATATCTAATTCATAAATACAGGTGCAGCTTAAAATCACTATTGCAACAAGGTATATCACGGCCAGTTTTTGTGGAGATTTAATTTATAAACTTAAGAAGATAAAGGGCAATGTTAATATATCCCGGTTATTCGTAAAAACCATCTGTAAATTTAAACAGAAAGGTTATCAACATGATATTTTGTAGCGCTTTGTATGCCTGGTGATTAACCCTTCTACAGTTGATCATTATGCTTACCTCTTTGGTTGCACGACGGTGGCAGGGGTTTAAGAGTTTATGAAGATTTATGGGGAAATCTCTTAAAAGAACCTTGAAGCTCGATTTGTTTCTTTTATCCCTGTCATCGTGTTCTTGCTGATTTTACTCCAGGAGCTCTTGTCTCGGTAAGATCATTGAGTTTGTCTCGGTAAGATCATTGAGTACCCGCGCTTTGGTTTTGCAATGCTATTAGATTCTTATGGTTATATGTTTGTGTGCTTTTGCATGCAACATTGTTGAGCAAATAAGTGGGTTGGAGTTGTTTCACGAAGCCAATTTGTATTTGTGTTGTGATATGAGAACCTTTTGGGGCAATTGTGGGGTTGGTGCTCCCTAGAACCTGGTTTAAACCTCCATTGGCAATTTGATTTGCCACTGACCGTTCCAAGGCGGTAACCCATCGGGTTCTCATTTTTGTTAATTGTTAGTTGTGTCTCTTTTGAAACTGATCATTTTATAAACCATGCTCTCTCCCTCTCTTCTTCCTGACTGTGTAGGGAGGCTGTTTTTTCTGAATGTGGCTATTCCTGATATGCATATTTCACCTATTCCTATAAAATCTGTAATGTAAATGTTTAAATATACTTAAAAACGAATCAATATTAAACTAGATGTAAGTGTTACCAATTTCACAATTGGTTCACTTTATCTGAACATAATCCGCCATTTTTGCAAGGTCCTGAAGCGCATTCGTTTATGTCTGAAATGAAACATACGTCTGTTCAAACTAGGACATGATATAAATTAGCTCGTCTTTGAAAAGATCATAAATATGATGTTGTTTTTGTTCGGAACGTTAATACATGTTTTCATTGTAACTAACCATCTGAATTGTGGTCAGTGGTCCTTTCTTACTCAATCATAGTGGATTCATATGATATGGGTAGTGTTAGCGTGAAAATTACAAGTTGTGATAATTAGTTTGTCTATATTTACCTATATATAGTAGCAACACGGGGATGGATGGCAGTTACATGTAAATGCGTGCTGACAAATGTATTTTAATGATTTGTATAAATGTATAGCTGTGGTGCTGACATCAAACTAGAATTAAACTTATCGTACCTCACAAAATGTAACTATTTGTTTTTAAATTATTTGAGGGCTACTTAATACGAATCAATTTTCAACCAGATGTAATTGTTACCAATTTCAGTGTGCGCTTATTATTTCAAATGGGGATCCCTCCAATATGCACTGCAATGCATAAACCTCGTGCAAAATCTGTGTTATTACTACAGTGTATACTATAGAGCCCCGGGAAAATATTAAAAAATAATCGTTTTTTTTTTTTACTTTCCGAGCCTTCATCACAATAAAACAACAAAATAAACGTGATAAAGATACGAAATAAAGAAGGGCACCAAAACAGCTTCTAGTGTACATATTTTTGTTGACAGTATTATTCATAACACATGAATAATGAGATTTAGTTGGTATACGTGAAACTCTTCTTGTAGAAAAATCAGTTATACCTTTCTGTACAAATAATTTGTCTTAATTTAAGATCATAACTTATTATAAACTTTTAGTTATCAGGAAAAAATCTGTTAAACCTTCCAGCTTTTCTTCGAATTTCTTAATAAACATCGCCATATTTGGTATCGAAATTCTGCTCAACTTCGCCTATTGCTTGTCTTATATACATATACCACTCTTCATGCGAATAAGTCTTTCACTTACCTTTCTCACAGTTTGTACCAATATATCCAGGCAAACATGTGCATATATAACTGTTAAAACCATCCACACAGGTTGCATTGTTCATGCATGGATTATCTAAACATTCATCTATTCCTGAATAAAAAGTTAAAAACTAACTTAAGATACCACAACACACGATGACAATTCATGTTATAACTTGGAACACCCGACTGACTTCATGCGTGTTCATCCTTTATTAATAATTTTTATTAATATTGCTAAATTCTTTACAAAATATTATATATCAGATTGTATATCACATATTTCAGTAATGTTCTGTACGCTTGTACCACCTTTGTAATTGTTAATTCTTTGAATCCTCATTTTGTCTTTTAAATGACATGAGTGAATAAAAGTGTTTTGACTTTTTTCTTTGACAAAAGACTTGTAGGTTAGATGAAAACTTTCAATTTAAGAAATTGTTCTAAATCAAGAACTGTTGAATTTCTCTTAGGGTAAATAGTGGTATTATTGACCTATTGCCTTTGTATACTACTTACAGTGTTGAGGTTTGCAAACGAACAGGCGAGAAGAAGTGTGTTTTGTTTAGGGTTCATTTTAAATAGTGACTCTGATTTCTAAGTTTTATTTGCATTCGTTTTAGAAAAAATAAAACAAAGCCAACAATACTTACTCTCTTCGAGACGATATATTCTATTTGAGTGTGAAAAAATTCGGGACGACAGCGAAGAAGATTGTGAAGATATTCTGTTTGACAGGTCCGACGTGAATGTCGAAATATTTCTCGATAATGACTGTACATCTTCTCGTAATGTACTGATACTTTGCAGAGTTGCATCTGTCAAAGAAAACAAGACTCTAAATATTATGTTTTCTATGTCTTAAAATGATTATAATACTCAACGCTAGTATAATATATTGTATCTGGGATAATTTCATTACAGATTTAGATCTCAAGCTGAGGATTGAACTATTATAGTCTTACCAACGTATTGTCGATGCTGTTATTTTAATAATTAATGCTAGTTAAAATTGTGATGTTGTTGTTGTAACATCGTATTTTATTACATTCTGACAGCAGTTTGTTTTAATTATGCAATAATTATTCGACTTAAAACAGATTACGACGTGGGATTCTTTTCATCCCTCTACTAAACCGTCTTCCAACTACTTACCTAGATAGTTTATAACCTACAAATAAATTGACAAAAGTAGGACGTTACAATTATTTCATTGAAAAAAAAAACAACAACAAACAAAAAACATTGAGCTACTACATCGCATATCCCAGGTTGTATGATAGTGACAGCATATTTGTATGCTTTTAAACATCTGTAGATCTTCAAAAACTTACTTTGCTCATTTTTTACATCGGTTTTCATCCGTTCTTCTATTTTCGCTATGTTAGACATCATGGTTCTTTCCATTGTCTGAAGACTCTGGCTGACGTTGTGTGTCGTTGAATTCCTCTCTGATTTAAGATCAGCGACACCTTTCATTAAAATATTCGAGTTGTTGTTGTCACGTTCAATCAAATCTTTCAACTTCATTTCAATACTCGCGTTCATATCAGAAATGTCTTCAGATAAAGTTTTATTGTACCCGATCATTTCTAATCGAATCTCGGATTTCAGATGATCAAAGTCAGTTCCAAATCTTTGAAGTTCTTCTTTAATCGATGTGTTAAAAACCGACATTTGCGTTTGAATTTCGGATTTTAATTCTGCAAAAGCAGCGGTAAAGTTTTCCAGAGACTGTCTCAATAATATTTTTTCTTTCGACAACATTTTCTCAATAGCCAACGCTTGTATTTGTAAATTGTCACTAAGTTTTGTTTCTTGTTTCATTCTCTCGTCTTCTATTCTGAGATCAATAGGATTCGGTGTTGTTGTTTGTATGTGTAGTCCTTGTAGTTTTTCTTCTATGTTTTTGACCCTATTGTCGATACTATCTACCTTCAGTTTTAAAACTTTCGTTTCGGTCAAAACATCATCTAACCTCCATGAGAATACTTTAAACACGGCATCTGTGTCACTGGAAGTTATTCGTGGCAGAAGAATTGATATAAACAAACCAACAAAAAATAGATAATATAAACAAGTAGCCATCTTTAAATCAAAAAAGTAAATGCTTTGCTTTGCTCTTAAAAATTGTCACGTGTTTGAATGCGTAGTCAACAATTGTATGTCTTTGCGATCATATATTAAGGTGGTTCATAGTTGTTGTTTTTTTAATTCTTAAATGTTGTATCCTTTAGCGCTTACAAAAGCAGTTCAATGTTCTATTCATGACCTTCATAATATGTTAAAACATTCTGGTAGACACGCTATGCTGTCACGTTTGGCTTCTCGGTCTATTTCAAGTTTACAGAAAGAGGAAGCCGATGATATTGTTATAAGACCTTATCCACTTTATGAAGTTGCTAGCCTATGCTTAGTGTTACTCTCGGCATGTTCTCAAACCACCAAAGACATTTCCTAAAAATTTCATTTTTTAATAAAGGTATAGAATGATTTTATTGACATTCCAAGTATATTTAAAGATAAAACTGTTGAATCAACTATACCTAACTATTTCAAGAATACTGAAACGCGCACCAGTACCATGAGACTGTTCCAATTCAAAATTTTGCTATCAACCGGCAGGTCACATCGTAACAGGGAACCTAAATGTTACCAAAGACTTTAGAATCCGCAATTTAATTTCAAAAGGTCCGAAATATAGAATTCCATGGGACATCGACTTGAATACATGTCGCGCGGAAATTAAGTCTTTAAACTCGTTTTGCAATAAATGGTGTAAACACGAACATGCTGAGCCTAATGCTTTTTCAAACTGGAAAAAAAATCAAAATAATTGACACTCGTAAATCCTTCTATGAAAGAAGCATAGCTTTATTTCCACCTCGACGTCGTTTTAACTTCAGTTATTTGAAAAAGGGTATTGAAGATTTTCAAAACATATTTGTTTTAACACCGGCTGATAAGGCTGCAAATAATGTAATTATAGTGTGACGTATACACTATATTAATGTCCAACTGAAGAGCTTAATAGCATTAATGCTTATACATTGACTTCTTCATTTGAGAGTGATATTGTTAATGCACACATTATACAAATTTCAAAATTTAGATTCAGTGTTGAGCCGACACAAGACAAAGTACCTTCTATGTATTGGTTGCCTAAAATGCACAAAACACCATGCAAAGCAAGATTTACTGCAAACTCAAAGTTCTTGTACAACAACTTAATTATCCGTGCTCTTAACATATTGTCTTACAACTATAAAAGAACATGTAATTGGGTACTGCGAAAAGTTTTTGAAACCACTGGCTAAAATGTATTTTGGTCTAATACAAAATTCATATGACGTTTTGAAGAAGCTTAAATCAAATAATTTTCAGGCGTTGTGCTTGTCTGCTAATGTTTTTTTATTCGATTTTTTATACTGTTTTCCTTCATAATTTTATAATAGACAAGCTAACCAGTCCCATTGATAAAAACATTTGCTTGAGAACATAAAACATTTATTGCTTGTAATGAACAGATGGTTCTTATGATAATCATACTTCATGGACCTGTCAAGGCGCTCACATTTTTATTGGATAATATTTATTTGAGATTTGAGATTTGGTACCTATATTTATAAACAAGTAATAGGCATTCCAATTGGAACAAATAGTGCACCCCTTGTTGCTGATCTGTTTTTATACTGTTATGAAAGAGGTTTATGTTATCTCTTTCTACCGAACATCAACATGATATTGTTACAGCTTTTAATAACACTTCGAGGTACATTGATGATTTATTAAATATAGAATGATATTATCCATTTCTCATCACTGGTTAATAAGATTTTTTAAAATGAACTACAGCTTAATAAAGCGAACACTTCAGAAAAGTAAGCAATTTTTGATTCTGTACATTGATCTTCATCTGTACATTGAACAAGGTCACTTCATTACAAAAATAAATAATAAAAGAGATAATTTTAATTTTAAAGTCCAAGCCCTAAACTTGAGTAAGTATAGACTCCAATATATAAACTCTCTAACAGAACACACGAGGTCCGATCGAATTCTTTCTTAAAGACGGGATTTTCAATGATATTAATAAATTATCAACAAACATTTTAGAAGCTAAATATAATAGAGCTATATTTAGCACCGACGCAGAGACCACTTCATGCACGATCTCGATGTTTTGACGTTTCGAAAATCCTACTTTCGCTTTTAGTCGCGCGGACCAAATTTATTTTAGTAAATTAAAATTCAATTAGACCGAACTAATGCTGCACATTTTTGCCTATAGTTCCAAATGAATGTTATATTTCATACACGAGCAGGTTAAATTGAAGTAATGCCGCTTTAATATAGTAACGTTTTCGTTTTTAGACGGCGATTTTCCTAGTGCTACATCTTACGGGGTTTATATCTCAAAGCTTGTTCGCTTTTCAAAAGCTCACAACGATGTGAATGATTTCAATGAACGAAATCTGTGCATTAAATAAAAACTTTTTAAACAGGGTTATTGGTATTATATTATCTCTTTGGTTGCACGACGGTGGCCGGGGTTTAAGAGTTTATGAAAGGTAATGGGGCATTCTTTTCTTAAAAGAACATAGAAGCTCGATTCGTTTCTTTTATCCCTATCATCGTGCTTTTGCTGATTTTACTCCAGGAGCTCTGGACTCGGTAAGTTGAGTACCCGCCCTTTGGCTTCTCAATTCTATTAGATTCTTGTGTTTAATATGTTTGAATGCTTGTGAATGCAACATTGTTGAGCCGATCGTCGGATTAGAGTTATTTCACCAAAACAGCTTGTACTTGTTTTGTCAAACGAGAACCTTTTGGGGCGTGAGGTTGGTGCACCCTAGAACCTGGTTTAAACCCTATTGGCAATTTGTTTTGCCACTTACCGTTCCAAGGTGGAATCCCCAAAGGTTCTCTTTTTCGTTAATTGTTTGTGGCGTCCTTTTCTAATTGAACTACTTATAACAAGCATGTTATGTCTCTCTTCCTCTCTTCTTTTTTCGCTGCGTGGGAAGGCTGTGTTCTGTGAGTGTGGCGATTCCTGATATGCATATAATTCTTTTTTTACATTTTTATTCAAAATCCTACACGTTATTCTAACAGCACATTATTGCAGATTTTAGTTTCAATCTCGTAGCGTGATAAAATTAATTCAACGTAAATGAATTGTTGATTCATTCAATATTTCTTTTAAAGTATCTTTCTCTCTCCTTCTCTCTCTCACACTCTTCTTCCTTTCAGTCTGGTAAAATGATATCTTGCAATCATTTATATTAGCCGAAACTGCGCAAACATTGTTTAAATGACGAAGAAATCTAAAGCAATGAACCTTGTTTTAGTGGACTCTAGCATCAACTCTTTGAAAATATTAAAAAAGGATGAAAAAGGAACATGAAAAGCATACAAACACGACAATTAGAAAACTAATTAAAAACAGTTAAGAGCCATTAGCAAAATGTTCAAATACCAGTCGGGCTTGCTCAGATATTATATTGTATTTTACTAAATTGGGAAAGAAGTCTGCACTAACACGAAATATGTTGTTAATATTTTTATTCCGACGTTTTGATTTATAATCCTCATCAGGGAATAACAACATCAATTGCGTGACGTCGTCAAAACGGCGCGTAAACGCAACTTTGACGCTGAAACAAATAGCGGGAAAACGTATATTAAATTGTGTAAATTTATGAACAAAGTAAACCCAAAATATGATAAAATAAAATATTGGATCTAAAGAATACTAGCAGTTTTTTTAGAAGAAGAGAAAATTGAAAAAAAAGAAACTAACAATATTTTACTATCATAATAATTGATTTTGATTACACAAAATTACATAAAACATTATTTCAGATCGTAGACGAGTTTTGTGTTCATTCCCATCGGATGCAAAGCACCAAGTTTATGTTTCTTTGCTTAGTCTGTCCATCTCTCAGTGTTCCGCATCAATAGGAATGAATGAAAATTCGTCCAACACCGAGACATTCGTTGGACGAACGTATTGTATTTTACAATTTACAATGCAGTTTCCATTATATTTTACTATAAATTGTTATTTCAATACATGCTTGAAATGACTTGCTGTTACATTCAGTCACACAGAATAAGACATCCAAATCTGAAGCTTCAAAAAGTTAATACATGTTTACTGTCTCAAAAAGATTGAAGTTTTAATGAATTAATGTGAAACGGCGGGAGCTGGTTTGCAGTATGTTTCACGTTACAATTAGATTATCATAATGTTGTACTTCTAAGTTTACTCGGAAAGGAGGCAAATATTATATCTGCGCAAACGTTAATAAATGTAACAAGTTAAAATTTTATCGTGATTTCAGCAAATAGTCTTAAGAAATTAAACCAAGAGTACGTTAAAATAATATAGTCTAAATGCATCACCTTAATTCATAACCTACAAGGAAAATTGTTTCAAGTGCCCATCACGAAAATTCTACAGTGCTTATAATAACGCCTAATAACACTTGTTAACTACTTCACACGCTGATTATTTGACGTCATTTGTTCAGCTTTTAGAATATAAATAGCACATGCTGCAGATTTTTGAAGTCCAACCAGGTCAACGCATATAAGTATTGCCGGGGCGTTTCATGATTGTGATACATGAGTAACACTTCTGTACCACCGAGACAACACCTACGAACAATTGAACTTTGATATATTACATGAGCTTCTCTGACCTATTTACTCAAGTCTGATCTGCGATTTCACTAGCATTAATTTTACTGTTAAATATGTTTCGACCGGGTCAGTTCGAGGGGATATTGATGAATAAAGTATTATAGTCCGAAGGGTAGAGTCCTGATATTTTGAGTTTTGACAGATTCGTCGTCATATCCGCCGAAGACGTTGAATAAATCATTGATTAGTAACTATTTATAAAATCATCAACCAGAAATTTTGGACTCTGAATTAATCATTGACTAGCAACTATTACTAAAAATCACCAACTAGAAGATATTTGTTTTCATTCAACGCGAAGTACAACAACCTTCACATTCACAACTAGGGATGTGACACATTTATTACAATGAAAAAGTACTGACTAAGCAGCATTACTATGTTTTAGCGTATTTCTGATATACATGTAATCACATGCCAGAGTGAAAGAATATTTTATAAAGAGTATTATTTAAAAAAAAACTTCAATGCATTTCTTTCCTATAAATATCTTTCTATGAAAAAACATTCTTTCCAGGAGACCACTTTATCTTCAGTCTATATAATTACATCATAAGTGGTTCATAAGTATCAGTCATGTAGATAAAAACGATACAATTTTGTCGACGACGAAATTCACAATAATAACGTGATCTCCGTATTTACGGATCAGCCGTAGATATTAACTGCGCGTGCCTTTATTTCCCCCTCTGGCCTCCAACCTTTAGTTGTCGTCCGCCATTTTGTTTTGAATTTCTGTAAAAATTCATGTTGTTAAGCCTATCTCCTAATTTTTTAAGCGGTAGGCTTACGGATTACTTAAATTGTTATAGGAAATAAGTGAGTCATGTTTATCAAGTTGAAAACAATCAGATTATTTTTAATTTTGCAAAATAAAAATCGAATGGATAGTCCGCTGAACTCTATAGTAGTGAAGTCATGCAGGTAAATAAATGACGTCAAGCAGGTAAATTTTGAGGTTCTCAGCGGGGAAATAAGAAGTTCGGGGATTAATTATGCAAAATAAATGGGAAAAAAAAATGTTTTTATAATCTCTTGCCTACGGTTCGGGAAATATGACACCCAGACCGGCAATATATCCTCACACACCCTGTCAAGAAACCAAATAACTATAATATCATGCTATGTGGCTGGTAGTAACGTCAAAATGATTCTGAATAATATTTTGTGATTTTCGGCTTCAGAACCTGTTAAAGGGGCGACATTTAAACTTTGCAGAATAACTCATTAATTGTGGACATTCCAACTTGAAATCGAAGACATCATATCTCTTTATCGATATTTCCGTTTCTTGCAAAACAACTTCTCAGGAATATAGTAACAATGAATCATCAAATTTACAGATGATGTTTTCAAACTGTTCATTGCATATCCATGCCATTGTCTTTTATCTTCTTTTTGGCTCTATTCGGAGGCTGTGTTTGCAGGATGTTGCCATTCCTGAAAAGCTCAATTAACTTTTTCACCATAGTAACTTTACATCTTTAAACTTCCATTTTAACTTGTATTTTAAGTATGTTACAAAACTGATCACGTGATGTCCGAATAGGAACGGCATTGTTAAAAACGCAGTACCTTCTGATTTTAACCTGCAACAATTATGATTTTTCTTTGTTTTTTGTGTTCGATTTAAGTAGCGAAATTAGATTGTAAAATTAAAGTTTACCTCCCACATCAGAAAACTTGACTAAAATGCTTATGAGTTTACTAAGAACGTACAGTAATTTAGCTAAGAACAGAACTCGGTCAAGCAACTGAAATCCTTGAGCGTATAGACACAATGAAGCACGCTTTCGACTCGTTAACCGCCATATCGCTATAAAAGGTGCACACGTTACGTTCATGACTTTATTATTTTTATATTACACCGATGACAGAATTTTAATGATGACTATGCTTTTATATTGAGAAAAATATTTAACGACCGCCTTTCCATATAGTGTGTTTTGTTACTTATTCATATCATTGAATAATATTAATAAAATATATTTTAATTATTATTCATATTGCCTTTATGCGTATGTAGATGAGCACATGGGGAATTTAATTTAAGACTAAAAAATAAATGCTCTTGATGTAAAGTTGTGTGTCTATAACATGCTTGACATTAAGTGAACTACTTAAGTAAAGATATACTCTAGTCTATCTTTAGATATCTATAGTTTAGACTGTCGCTTTGCTCTCAAGAATGTAATAGGCAGATCCGGTCCTACTTCAGTTATCATTGTTACAACTCGATATTCGGCTTTCTAGCTTTGTAATTGTAGAACCCGGTCGTAATTCTGTTTTATTTTTTCTTATCCTCCACATGACTTTCTAGCTGTAAGCTCCGGGATTTCGGATGTTATATCAAACTTAATTCTAAAGCTGTGGCTGTGCGGTAATGTTTCAGTTATTTCAGTTTGCCACTTGCCTTTCAAACTATGGCTATAGGAAACCATTCACACATTGGTTATTTGTTTCAGCACGCCATTCGGCGGCTTTTGTGCTGTGTTAAGGTGGAATCTGGTGCGTCAGTGTTCTCTTATAACGCATTCCATTGGTCTTTAGAGCTAAGGCTTTAAGGAATGGAGTTCATCGTGCTTTATCGCTGTTAAAACGGTTAATCTTGCTCTCTAGCCTTTGGAAATTCAATCGTACGCCAACAATTTCGGTTTCAATTTGCTATTTAGCTTCCGAGACATGGTCTTGGGGAATTCAGACGTACATAAGAAATCTGTCTCAGTCCACAGCTTGGCTTTCTAGCTGTTGATAGGGGAATCTTGTTGTACGTTAAGGGCTTGCCACACTCCTTCCAATCCTATTCGTCGATAAAATGAAAATTATCAAAATCTCAATAACGGCAAAATGCCGTTAATTGAAACTTTGCACAAACGTTTCTTTATTTTGCAGATGGTAAGACACGTTAGAGCAGGAAAGAAAAATAGCGAGATCTAAAAATTCCCTCAACTACTATTTACATAAATTCACAAAAAAATAAACAACACAAAATATCATTTTAAATGGCCACATAATTAATATGATACTGACAACAATTTATTGTGTTCTCGTGACTTACATATGTAAACTTTATGAGATATTAGTAAAAGTGTATTTGACCTTCGATTTTCTGGTCGCTTCCTGGTCTCGTAAACGGATGACAATCACTGATTTCTCTTTAAGTATTTAAAAGTTTTTAACAAAGTACACAACATTTTCTTGTCAGTAACATTGCACACACGTGGGAATTTAAAATTATGTTTTGTATCACTTAGTGATTGTGAATTTATGTAAATAGAATTTTAAGGAATTTTAAGGTCTAGCTTGTTTTCTTTACTATTCTAACTTGTCTTACTGCATGCAAAGTCAAGATACATTAGTAACATTCATTTGAGCAAAGTTTCATTGAACGGCCAAATTCTTTTGAACAAAAGATAATAATTATGCGATAAGCGCACATCAGGAATAGACCAATGTAAAAATCGCATGTAAGATATTCACAAATGTAATAAAACGTGTTTATTTAAATCCACATATTGGTTATGATTAAAAAATTAATTTACGAAACAAATTAAGAACAACATAGCTTGTTCCATTCTTTCTCTTTTATCAAACAAAATTGTGAACATTTCAGAAAATTCTTTAACATTATTTCTTAAACAACCTGATATTGTTACTGCACACACTCTACAAATTACAAAATTTAGAATCAGTGTTGAGCCGAAACAAGACAAAGTACCTACTATGTATTAGTTGCCTAAAATGCACAAAACACCGTACAAAGCAAGATTTATCGCTAACTCTAGTTCTTGTACAACAACAAAGTTATCCGTGCTCTTAACATCTTGTCTTACAGCTATAAAAGAACATGTAATTAGGTATTGCGAAAAAGTTTTTGAAACTACTGGCAAAAATTTATTTTGGTCTGTAAAAAATTCATATGACGTTTTGAAGAAACTTAAATCAAATAATTTTCAGGCGTTTTGTTTGTCTACATATGATTTTTCTACCTTGTATACTTCTCTCCCTCATAATTTAATAAGAGACAAGCTAACCAGTCTCATTGAAAAAACTTTTGCTAGAGAAAATAAAATATTTATCGCCTGTAGTGAACACAGGGCATTCTTTACAGATGGTTCTTATGATAATTATACTTCATGGACCTGTCAAGACCTTATCCAGGCGCTCACATTTTTATTGGATAATATTTATTTGAGATTTGGTACCTCTATTTATAAACAAGTAATAGGCATTTCAATGGGTACTAATTGTGCACCCCTTGTTGCTGATCTGTTTTTATACTGTTATGAAAGAGATTTTATGTTATCTCTTTCTACAGAACATCAAGATGATATTATTACAGCTTTTAACAACACCTCGAGGTACCTTGATGATTTATTAAATATAGATAATAACCATTTTCCATCACTAGTTAATAAGATTTATCCTAAAGAACTACAGCTTAATAAAGCGAACACTACAGAAAAGCAAGCAAACTTCCTTGATTTAAATCTGTCCATTGAAAATGGTTACGTCACTACTAAAATTTATGATAAAAGAGATGATTTTAATTTTAATATAGTAAATCTTCCGTTTTTAGACGGCGATGTTCCTCGTGCTACATCTTAAGGGGTTTATATCTCACAACTTGTTCGCTTTTCAAGAGCTTGCAACGATGTTAATGATTTCAATGAACGTAATCTTTGCATTACAGAAAAACTTTTAAAACAAGGTTATCGGTATCACAAATTAAGGAAAACCTTTTGCAAGTTTTATCGCCGATATCCAGATTTAATTCATAAATACAGGTGCAGTTTAAAATCACTTTTGCAACAAGGAATTTCACAGCCAGTTTTTTATGGAGATTTAATTTATAAACTTAAGAAGATAAAAGGCGATGTTAATTTCTCCCGGTTATTCGTAAAAACCATCTGTAAATTTAAAAAGAAAGGTTACCAACATGATATTTTACAGCGCTCTGCAGGCCTGGTGATTAACCCATCTACAGTTGATCATTTTGCTTACCTCTTTGGTTGCACGACGGTGGCAGGGGTTTAAGAGTTTATGAAGGTTTATGGGGAAATCTTTTCTTAAAAGAACCTAGAAGCTCGATTTGTTTCTTTTATCCCTGTCATCGTGTTCTTGCTGATTTTACTCCAGATGCTCTGGTCTCGGTAAGATCATTGAGTACCCGCCCTTTGGCTTTGCAATGCTATTCAATTCTTATGTTTATATGTTTGTATGCTTTTGCATGCAACATTGTTGAGCTGATGGATGGGTTGGAGTTATTTCACCAAGACAATTTGTACTTTTTTTGTAATACGAGAACCTGTTGGGGCAAGTGTGAGGTTGGTGCACCCTAGAACCTGGTTTAAACCCTCAGTGGCATTTTGTTTTGCCACTGACCGTTCCAAGGCGGTAACCCCTCTGGTTCTCACTTTTGTTATTTGTTTGTGGCGTCCATTTTGAAACTAATTATTATAATACCATGCTCTCTTTTCCTCTCTACTTTTTGGCTGTGTGGGGAGGCTGTGTATGCTGGATGTGGCCATTCCTGATATGCATATTTCATTTTTTTAGCAAAATAAGTTGAATGATAAAGCTTTTCGCTTTCAATGTTATGAAAGAAACGATTTTAAAATGTACATGTCTATCTTTCGAACATTAAAAATAAAAAAAGAATAATTACCGCAGAATGATACAATTGGGTAGCGATCTTTGTTGAAACAACGGGCGAAACTAACTAAAAACAACTACATGTATCTCGTAGTTGTCAATACTTTTAATTTGTTTCGCTGATAACACTTATTACATATATTTGTGTTTGGCTATTGTTTGTTTTTACTAAAAGATTATTTTTATAAGTTTCAGATCCTGAAATGTATTTGGTGTATTAGTTAATGCGTACATGTAAAGGACACTTTAGACAAAGAGGTTTTATAACTTAATTTCATTAAAAGTATGCTTGTGAAAGTCATCAATTTCATCCACATAATTAAAACATTATTTAACATGTTTTTAATTATTATAGTGTTTGTTATCAGAAAAAAGCAAATATAATAAAATATTGTCAGAAATTGTTTCGTTTTAGATTGTAAAAATAATTGCTGGAAGCGATTCGGATCGCTACCATATATAACTGATCAATTATAAAAAGAAGCGATCCGATCCGGTCCAAATGATCCGGTCTTTTCACTCCTAGCGATCACAACGCTCAAAGCGCTTCGTTACTATTCCATTCCGTTTCAAATTCGCTTGCGCTTCTTACAGGATCGGTTTGCGGTCCACTTCCGATCTGCTTCCAATCCGATTGTCAATTTCAAGATTTTCAGTTCTGTAAAACCGTTATTATATAATAATTGTTAATGGTATTGAATTACGCTTCCATTGCGCTCAATACGTGATCGGTTTGCTGTCCACTTCCGATCGGCTTCCAATCCGATTGTCGATTTCAAAGTTTTCAGTACTGTAAAACTGTTATTATAATAATAATATAGTTTAAGCGTTCCTCGCTTGAACGGGTTACAAGAGAAATAATTCGTTACGTCTCAGGTCGGTAGACGATCTTTTATAATCCAATACGTCTCGGATCGGTAAACGGTATTTTAGCTTAACCTCCCTTTCCGTTTTCGGATTTGTATAAACAAAAAGTTTTATTTGGGCGTTGGTAAAATTGGAAAATGTATAGTTTTGAAGTTATTGTTTGTTGAATATGTTGTTTCCCGCCCACCACACCCTTGAGGCAAGTTAAGTAAAATATTACTAGCACTGTATCTTGTTTGATTTTCTTGTTGCGTGTGCTGCTTTGTTTTCTGATTATTTTCAGCAAGAAAACAAACAAGATGCAAACGTCACGGCTCCTGGAATTGTACGTCTGCTTGAGAAAGTTTGCTTTGAAATTCTCAAATCCTTAGGAAGTGTTGTGTATTGACTTTGTTCGGAAAACTGTTTAAACTGAAATTTCTTTACTTTTTCAAAGACATAGTCTCTGGTGAGCGGTTAAGTTTTCGCCACCAGCCTTTCGCAAAATAATTAATAAGAAGAGAACCAAGTGTGTTTCTGGTCCCAGGGCTACTTTCTTCTCTATCTTAATTGAGTTTGTTGTAATTAGCAAATTATTATGGTATATTGATGGCGCCATGGTCCTTACTCCCATTCAAAATAAAACAAAACAACAAAACATTTACTTCAGTGTTTGTTTTGTTCTTTAAGGATTATTTCCGCTTGTAATCGTTAATGGTATTTAAATGTCCTTTATTACAATGGAAACTCACTTTCAGTTCATTCTGTGAGTCGTCTGCAATCTTCGTTATTGCATTTTGTTTTATTTCCGCCTATTGTTTGCTCGTTTTGGGTGGACCCATACTTTTATTTAGGAATGGGCAGTCATATGCATTTCAATTACTGCCTACGAACAGGCTCAATCAAACCGAGTCTGCAATAGTTGTTTTTTATATTTGTCGTGTTCGGTGGTCTGCAAAGTTCGCATTCATCTATGTTATCTTCAAAGAAGAGCAATATTTAATTTTTTTCTTACTAAACATGACTTTCTGTGTCATGCCTCCAATATCAGGGACCACAATGGAAATAAGAGGAATCATTTTCTCTGTTTTTTTGTTATCCCTGGTATTGGTGGGCATTACATGGTTTTCCATTACTGCATGTCATGACATTGAACTTTTTTATTGTTCTTTCTTTGTATGACTTGTATGTATTCTGCCATGTTTTGTTTTACTTATACCAAAATAAATAATAATAATAATAATAATAATTAATATACACATTACTTGGAATACATGTGTATAATGGCATCCATGAACCGGACTTGCAAACAGTTGTCACCCTGGTGAAGTTCCTTTCTTCTTGCACACCAGCTGTTACGAAATTCAAAGAATACCCAGAGAGACACAAAATATTAAGCTGAGTGCCGTTCGGGAATTTCATCGGTTGTCTTGGTGGGGTTATAAAATTGTTGTTCTTGTCCAAAACCAGTTGTCCCTGAACAAAATCGAACTCACATGGCTCTGAAAAGTGTGTACATATTCAGAAAACTTATTTAATTTATAATGTGCAGATATTATTTTGTAAACATGAATAGTTTACATATTTAGTGTCTGTTTGGTATTTGAACATGTTTGTACATGTATGGTGCAAAATGTCTTATTTTTTGTCAAAAAAAAAAATGTTAACAATACCCTTATCAATCCACAGAGACACACACATTTGTACAAAGTTCATCTCCTTCAAAGGATGTCATGATCAAGACTGATGGCTTAACAGTCTAATACAGAATTAAATTTATGAATTTAAACTTATATAAATCGAACAGTAACCTTGACTATTGAACTTTTCATTTCTAGATATTGAAACTACCCAATGCATCTAAAACTGACCATATTAAAAACAACTATTAGGTACACACATAAGTATGTTACTGTCTACGTCTTCGAGTTAAAATTATGATAATCTCAATCGTATCTGCGCTGATGCACGTTCGCATATTTCGCTATGATCGTTTTTTGGTCTGTATTCGATGACTAGAAAATTCGAAAACACACAAGGACGATTCATAATGATTCAACATCCACATCTTCGTCATAGTTTCTTCGCGCCTTCCATATTTATAATATATTTGCCATTACTGCTTCCCCGGACACACTCGAGAATGACTTCGC